>WNWK01003226.1:22500-175140 GCA_009830355.1 Cherax destructor | reverse complement strand
ATAGGAGTGAGGAAGAACCAGCGGTGAGTGTGGGGAAAGGCGGGGCAGTGAGTAGAATGAAAGGGGGTAAACAGCTGACTGATGGACAAAGATAGAAATGTTAAAAGCAGGTGGGGATATAGTTTTGGAGTGGTTAGTGTTTTTATTTAATAAATGTATGGAAGAGGGTAAGGTACCAGGATTGGCAGAGAGCATGCATATTTCCTTTGTATAAAGGAAAGGGGACAATAGAGAGAGTAAAAATTATAGGGCAAAAGTCTGTTGAGTATACCTGGTAAATTTTTGGTGAATTAAAAGAATTAAGAGAAGAGGAGAAGGAAGCAGATAACAAAGAGGCTTTAGGAAGGGAGGGGTGTGTAAAACCAAGTGTTTGCATGAAACAATAGGTGAACAGATTTAGATATGGTAAAGAGGTTTTGTGGATTTATTGATTTGAAACATAGATGGGGGGAAGGGGGCAAGGCAGATGTTAAATGATGGAATGGGAGGAGGTTACTGAAAGGTAAAAAGTTTACAAAAGGAGGCCCCAGATATAAATCGTTTTTCGAAAACTGGTTTGGGAGATCTCTGAAGAGAAGCTGCAGAGGTTTTGATGAGTTTGGTAGGGTATGTAAAATAAGGAAATTAAAAGTGAATATAGGAAAGAGTAAGGTGATGAGGATAACAAAAAATTAGGTAACGGAAGATTGGATATCAGATTGGGGGGAGAGAGTATGGAGGAGGTGAATGTGTTCAGAATTTGGAGTGGACGTGTCAGCAGATGGGTCTATGAAGGATGAGGTGAATCATAGAAGTGATGGGGGAAAAAAAGGTGAGTGGTGCAAAGAGGGGAATGTATGAGAGATAGTTATTCCAACGTCTTGTATGAGTGTGAGGCATGGGTTGTGAATGTTGCAACAAGGAGTAGGCTGGAGGCAATGTGTGGTGTGAATATAATGCAAAGAATCCATAGTTTGGAGATTAGAGGAGGTGTGGAATTACCAAAACTATTATCCAATTATCCAGAGCGCTGAGTAGGGGTTATTGACATGGTTTGGACATGTAGAGAGGGTGGAAAGAAACAGAATGACTTCTGAGAGTGTATAAATCTGTAGTGGAGGGAAAGCGGGTAGGGGTTGGCCTAGGAAAGGTTGGAGGGAGGGGGTAAATGAGGTTTTGTGTGCGAGGGCTTGGACCTCCAGCAAGCGTGCGTGAGCTTGTTAGATAGGAGTGAATAGAGGCAAATGGTTTTTAGGACTTCACGTGCTGTTGGAGTGTAAGCAAGGTAACATTTATGAAGGGTTTCAGGGAAACCGGCAGGCCGTACTTGAGTCCTGGAGATGGGAAATACAGTGGCTGCACTCTGAAGGAGGGATGTTAAATGTTGAAGTTTTATAACTGTAGTGTAAGCACGCCTCTGGCAAGACAGTGATGGAGGAATGATGATGAAAGTTTTTCTTTTCGGGCCACCCTGCCTTGGTGGGAAATGGCGATGTGCTAATAATATATATATATATATATAGATACAGTGGACCCTCGGTTTTCGTTGAAAATTCTCTACAGAATGCTGTTTGAGTGCCGTTACCGAACGAATTTATTCCCATAAGGACAAATGTAAATTAGATTAGTCATTTCAGACCCCCAAAAAACACTTACAAAAGCAACTAAGAAAATACACTTACATAATTGTTCGAGTTTCGAGATGCACGAAAACCGAGGGTCCACTGTATATATATATATATATATAACACTGATCTTGGCCGACGGATGAACTGACCAGACAGTACGCAGTGCTTTACGACGACACACTGGTCCAATACCTTGGCATCCAGCTTTCGCAGACGTTATTCCAAGGCAGCCAGCTTTCAGGCAGGAAGGCTTACAGCTTTTCATCTCATCCCTGCATGCAGCCTGAAAGCTGGCTGCCTTGGAATAACGTCTAGCGAAAGCTGGTTGCCAAGGTATTGGACCAGTGTGGTCATGGTCGGTAAAGCACTGCGTACCTTGTCATGAGGTTCGAGGTTCGAGTCTCCGTCGGCCAGAGATCAGTGTTTGTGAATATTTCGCCTGCTCTTGCGAATTCCTAGCATATATATATATATATATATATATATATATATATATATATATATATATATATATATATATATATATATATATATATATATATATATATATATATAAAGATCTTCAATGTATCTGCTGCTTCCTCTCTGTTTTGTAATATTTTCTTCACATTCGTTGTCTAATTCATTTTTAACCAAATTTACCTTCTTTGAGAATCAAAATTACATTCGACTTTCTTTTTTTATTTATAATGTTTATATCACCAAGCCATCGACTTTGACATGCTCTCGGAGTCGCTCAAATTCTTCACTGTATTGATTTTCTCTTTCCTTCCCCTGAGTTCGTACAATCTGGAGATTCGTTGTTGACATTATTATGTGTACAGTCGCTTTGTTCCTCTCCTTTGTGTTGGAGAATGAAGATATTATCGAGTTGAATTGTCTGTTCTGGATTGCTTATTTCCCATCTTTAAGCTCATTTTTTATTTATTTTTTCCCCATCTTTTGGTTCCCAATTGACAGAGAGCTTATGGATCTTAATTATTTTCTTAAATTTGTTCTCTTAAATCCTTTGTTTCGTTTTAGTCTTTTTACTTATTTCCTTTCCAGTCATCGCCTTCTTTCTAGTCTCCTTCGTCTTGTGTTCTCTCTTACACTTCATTTTATTTCATTCTTTGTACACTCTTATACATAATCATCGTTTCACTCTACATCCTCTTCCGAATTTCGTGATGCTGACAATAAAGAAGAAGTCACACGTATTTCTTTTCTTTAATATTTCTTCTTCTCACTGTGCTATTTCAAATTCTTTTCGTCTTCACTTCAGTCTTCTGCCCCAACCTTTTCTCTTCTTACTCACCCTTCCATCTCGGGTTTATCCTCTTCATTTTCTCTTCACTCTGCTTCATTATCTCATCCTACATACCATCTCATATTCATCTTCTCCACTCTTCCTCATTGCCTCATCCTACATATCATCTCATATTTGTCTTCATCTTCTCCTCACTCTTCTCCTCACTCTTCTCAATCACTTCTCATGCTACGTGTCGTCACGCAGCCCGAGGATGCTGGTGGTTTCTTGGGACTAGTGATGCTGAGCAAGTTCTTCATAGCATCAGCGTACCACGTGATCTATCTCTACTCGAGCGAGCTCTACCCTACCTGCCTCAGGACCCTGGGTCTGGGCCTCTCCTCCATGGTGGGTCGGGTCGGCTCCATCATCTCCCTTCATCAACGACTTACTGGTAATTAATGATCACTTGTAATTCTCGTCTGTGACTACGAGAGCAGAGGTATGTTCGTGGTGGGCCTTATCGTAGGTTTTCTAGCCTTTGTATTTCGAGTGGGTGTAGTGCTTACTATATCCTCTTTAACCCATTCCATTGTCCTCTATTCCTGTATCCTTTAGTGTGTGTATGTGTGTGTTTTTTATATTTGGGCAATCAAGTATTTTTAGTTTTGGGTGTGTTTTGCTCTTTTTTTTT
Organism: Cherax destructor; assembly: GCA_009830355.1. Classification (NCBI taxonomy): domain Eukaryota; kingdom Metazoa; phylum Arthropoda; class Malacostraca; order Decapoda; family Parastacidae; genus Cherax; species Cherax destructor. Next base: position 171,611 of record WNWK01003226.1, on the reverse strand, counting down.
TGGGAGGGGGTTAGCACAAACCGGTTTACCAACTTCCAAACTAAACTATCCTGTCCTAAGATTCCCTACTCATATAAATAGAATTTTAACACAAGTCATATAAGTATTTATAACATCATAATAAAACCTTTGTTTTATTTCACATTTTTTTCTATGATTTTCAAAGAAAGTTTTTTAGGTTAGTGGTTAGGTCTTGTTATTTATTTTATGATTAAATATTTTAGGAGTGAGTACGGCCTGTGGAATAGCAAAGAATATGATGAAAATCGCTCTTACAGTATGTATGAACACTTACAGTATTTCTGAATACTTATAGTATGCCTGAATACTTATAGTATGTCTGAATACTTATAGTATGTCTGAATACTTATAGTATGTCTGAATACTTATAGTATGTCTGAATACTTATAGTATGTCTGAATACTTATAGTATGAATGAATACTTACAGTATGTCTGAATACTTATAGTATGTCTGAATACTTATAGTATGTCTGAATACTTACAGTATGTCTGAATACTTACAGTATGTCTGAATAATTATAGTATGTCTGAATACTTATAGTATGTCTGAATACTTACAGTATGTCTGAATACTTACAGTATGTCTGAATACTTATAGAATGTCTGAATACTTATAGTATGTCTGAATACTTATAGTATGTCTGAATACTTATAGTATGTCTGAATACTTACAGTATGTCTGAATACTTACAGTATGACTGAATACTTACAGTATGACTGAATACTTACAGTATGTCTGAATACTTATAGTATGTCTGAATACTTATAGTATGTCTGAATACTTATAGTATGTCTGAATATTTATAGTATGTCTGAATACTTATAGTATGTCTAAATACTTATAGTATGTCTGAATACTTATAGTATGTCTGAATACTTATAGTATGTCTGAATACTTATAGTATGTCGGGAATACTTATAGTATGTCTGAATACTTATAGTATGTCTGAATACTTATAGTATGTCTGAATACTTACAGTATGACTGAATACTTACAGTATGTCTGAATACTTATAGTATGTCTGAATACTTATAGTATGTCTGAATACTTATAGTATGTCTGAATACTTATAGTATGTCTGAATACTTATAGTATGTCTAAATACTTATAGTATGTCTGAATACTTATAGTATGTCTGAATACTTATAGTATGTCTGAATACTTATATATGTCTGAATACATGCTCTGTATGTCTCTTTTCTCTCACCTGTCAACACGTATATGATATAATCACTACTCACAACGGGTAACTTAGAAATCAGTTTTGGTATGTGATGACGGAATGTTAAGATGATGAGAGTTGTTGATTCTTCCAGGGAACGTACCATTGGTCCATACCCAGTACCATCTTCGGGTATCTCAGCTTGATGGCCGGGATGCTGACGTGTCTCCTACCAGAGACCACCAACAGGACGCTTCCAGATACCATAGAGGACGTGGAGATGTGGCGTCTCCCAGCTTCCAGGTAAGGACAAGCAGGAGTAGGGGTTGGGGAAGAGACCACTCGACAACAACCTTGAACTTTATAAAGGCTCTATGATTTAATTCGCAGGTGGATCGACACAAGAGCAAGTCATCTTACAAGTGCTGCCCAAGTCACCTAATAGTAAAATAGATACCCGGATGCTACCGGACTGTCCTGAGGTATGGCAGGTGCTCTAGCGTAGGTAACGCCGGTGTTTAGAGAGAGCTAAGATAAGATAACAGATTTTAGCCTGTAAATTAATGTGGTAAAAAGAAAAGAATTATAAAATCGACCGGGGTCCAAGGTTGGATCGTGCAGCCCTGGACTTGCAGCTACAAAGACCTTGGTTCGATAACCAGTATTTTTTACACAATAAGAATAAAATCTTATCTCTCTGAATGCACTGGGCCCCACGTATCAGTGTTGAGTGAGTAGTTTGTACTGCGTCTGTACTTGTACCCCCTCTCTTTCTGCACCCTTCTCTACCTGCACCCCTCTCTACCTGCACTCACTCTCTACCTGCACCCACTCTCTACCTGCACTCACTCTCTACCTGCACCCCTCTCTACCTGCACTCACTCTCTACCTGCACCCACTCTCTACCTGCATCCACTCTCTACCTGTACCCCTCTCTACCTGCACCCCTCTCTACCTGCACCCCTCTCTACCTGCACCCTTCTCTACCTGCACCCACTCTCTACCTGCACCCACTCTCTACCTGTACCCACTCTACCTGTACCCCTCTCTACCTACACCCACTCTACCAGCACCCCTCTCTACCTGCACCCACTCTCTACCTGCACCCACTCTCTACCTGCACCCACTCTCTACCTGCACTCACTCTCTACCTGCACCCACTCTCTACCTACACCCACTCTTTACCTGTATCCCCTCTCTACCTGCACCCCTCTCTACCTGCACCCACTCTCAATCTGCACCCACTCTCTATCTGCACCCACTCTCTACCTGCACCCACTCTCTACCTGCACCCACTCTCTACCTGTACCCACTCTCTACCTGCACCCACTCTCTACCTGCACCCACTCTCTACCTGCACCCACTCTCTACCTGCTCCCACTCTACCTGCACCCACTTTCTACCTGTACCCACTCTCTATCTGCACTCACTCTCTACCTGTACCCACTATCTACCTGCACACCTCTCTACATTCACCCACTCACTACCTGCACCCCTCTCTACCTGCAACTACTCTCTACCTGCACCCTTGTCTACCTGCACATTTATATACCTGCACCCCTCTCTACCTTCACCCACTCTCTACCTGCACCCCTCTCTACCTGCAACTACTCTCTACCTGCACCCTTGTCTACCTGCACATTTATATACCTGCACCCCTCTCTACCTTCACCCACTCTCTACCTGCACCCTTGTCTACCTGCACCCACTCTCTACCTGCACCCACTCTCTACCTGCACCCACTCTCAACCTACACCCACTCTTTACCTGTATCCCCTCTCTACCTGCACCCCTCTCTACCTGCACCCACTCTCTATCTGCACCCACTCTCTATCTGCACCCACTCTCTATCTGCACCCACTCTCTACCTGCACCCACTCTCTACCTGCACCCACTCTCTACCTGTACCCACTCTCTACCTGCACCCACTCTCTACCTGCACCCACTCTCTACCTGCACCCACTCTCTACCTGCACCCACTTTCTACCTGTACCCACTCTCTATCTGCACTCACTCTCTACCTGTACCCACTATCTACCTGCACACCTCTCTACATTCACCCACTCACTACCTGCACCCCTCTCTACCTGCAACTACTCTCTACCTGCACCCTTGTCTACCTGCACATTTATATACCTGCACCCCTCTCTACCTGCACCCCTCTCTACCTTCACCCACTCTCTACCTGCACCCCTCTCTACCTGCAACTACTCTCTACCTGCACCCCCTCTCTACCTGCAACTACTCTCTACCTGCACCCCTCTCTACCTGCACCTACTCTCTACCTGCACCCCTCTCTACCTACACCTCTCTTTCCTGCACCGCTCTCTACCTACACCCACTGTCTATCTGCACCCACTCTCTACCTGCACCCTTGTCTACCTGCACATTTATATATCTGCACCCCTCTCTACCTGCACCCCTCTCTACCTTCACCCACTCTCTACCTGCACCCCTCTCTACCTGCAACTACTCTCTACCTGCACCCCTCTCTACCTGCAACTACTCTCTACCTGCAACTACTCTCTACCTGCACCCCTCTCTACCTACACCTCTCTCTTCCTGCACCGCTCTATACCTACACCTACTGTCTGTCTGCACCCACTCTTCCTATACCCACTTTCTACCTGCACCCTTCTCTATCTGCACCCACTCTCTACCTGCACCACAAAAAAAATCATAAATAATTGTAAAAATTCGTTGGCGGTGAGCAGCGGGAGAGTAAGGTAAACCAGGCGATGGAGTGGGATGAACTACGGGTAGTATCAGTAGGCTAATTCACCTGTTTACCACCAAACCACCTAGTGATAACATTTTTATTCACCTTAAACGATTCTGATATTAACCCTTTCGGTGTCCGTGCTGTACGTACAGCTATGGCTTTGAGCTCAGGGTCCGTGCCGTAGTACTATCGCTTTGAGCTTAGGGTCCGTGCCGTGTTGAGCTCAGCTCACTCATATAAGCTTTGAGAGGTAAATCTTGGCCTATATATGAGAGAATGGGTCTGTGTGCTGAGTGTTCACCAAATCAAAAAATCCTGCCCCTCGCAGTGCATGATAAAAATATACTGTGACCGTGTGTGTTTGGTTTAAAATAGCGACTTTGCGGTGTATTTTCGGATTTTTTTCCCACAGTCAGTTTCTTGGTATTATTTGATAGAGTGAAAGATATATTGCAGAAATAGAAATGATTATAATTGGTTTGAGGACTGGAAATACTTAAATTTGAGCTCAAAGTAGCAGAAATATTCGATTTTTGTCAATATTCCAGAGGACTAATCACGTCACTCCAATAATACGTGTCCAATTGGCCGGTCTAATACGTGTTCACTACTGCTATGACATTATTTATACAAATACTATTACAATACTGCAGTAAATCTACTACTTATTAAATAGTAAAATCAATACACTTAATAATATCAGCATGAAATATTTTTAAAACGCATCCAAAAAAACCATCACAAATCAATATGAAGTCCTAGCCGTAGACGCATCCACTTGCACGCATCGAAACACTGAGCAGAAAGAGAACACAGTCACAACAACAACAACAAACAGCTACACACACTGAGGAAGAGATGGTTGATTCGTATTTAGCAGACCTACAATAATTTGTATACTGGAGAGTGAGAGCAATGCATAATGTGTTACTTTTGTAACTAATAGTGTTAGCGCTATTTTTACTTCTGTTTTTTTGTAAATATAGCTTTTTAGCGTTGTTTCGCGTAAATATAGCGCGTTTCAGCTCCTTTCAGGAAAAAAAAATATACAAAACTTTAGCCATTCAGAATTGGGGGGTATTTATCTTCTTTTTGTAAACAGCGATCTTTTTTTTTTTGCAACAGTACCTGTATAGTATAGTATCGTGTTTAGACATGGGACCCATCCCCAAGCTGTCCTATTTTATAGACAGAAATATACAAATATTCCAAAATCCGAAACACTTCCGGTTCCAAGCATTTCGGATAAAGGATTTTCAGCTGTATTATTATCATTATTATTATTAATGAACTAAGTTTACATTACTTTTCGTTCCAGGAGAGAGGGATCCACGGGGACTGCAACACCAGTGCCAGAAGACTTAGATGGCGACCAGCAGGAGAAGGATTGTCTTAATCCTTCCCCTACGTCTGTCTAGCATGCCTGCTGCGGTGGCAGCAGTACTGACAACAGCAGGTAGAGGCAGTAGCTACAGCAGCAGGCATATGCGGTTACAATAACAGCAGCAGCAACAGGTTGTAATAGTAACAGTGGCAGCAATAGCAACAGAGGCACACCAACAGTAATAACTGCAGCAGAAGTAGTAGTAATAGTGGAGGCAACAGCAGCAATAACAACAGCAGCAGTAGCAGAGGCAGGAGCTGTAGCACCACCTGCAGCAGCAAAAATAGTAGAGGTATCTGCAGCATCAGCAGCAACAACAGGAGTAGCATCGGTATTTGAACATTAGTAGCATCAGCAATGAAAGGAGCAGAACAACAGAAGAAGAAGCAGAAGCAGGAGCAGCAGCAGCTTCTACAGTATTAGTAGCAGTAACAGCAGGAGTAACTGCTAAAATATAAACAAAGATCTAAAACACCATTCACACTTATTATCACAAATTCGAGATCAAACAAAAAAATTCTCTATTTCAGTGTTTATCAGACTTTTAGACCTACCTGAATAACTTGTATATTATTTATTAAACTAATTGTCGCTTTTAAGCTTATGTATTTGTTAGTTGGCTTCAGACCTCTTACACATATAATTCGGAAACGCACGTGAGTGGGTTGGTTTATTAATATTTAAACTTATCGACTACACAAGGGCCATTGAGACTGAACTAATATGTCATCTGTACACCACCAACAAAGCATACTCTATTAGCTTATATAGGGATAGAAATAAACGCGAAGTGTAGACCTGAGACACACACACACACACACACACACACACAGTACGAAAACGACATAGCATCGAAAGTTAAGTCCGACCCGAAACTGATGTTCAGTCACATCAGAAGGAAGACAACAGTCAAGGACCAGGTGATAAGGCTGAGGAGAGAAGATGGGGAACTCACAAGTAACGATCAAGAGGTATGTGAGGAGCTCAACTTGAGGTTTAAGGAAGTATTCACAGTGGAGGAAGGAAGGTAGCTGGGTAGACAGGACGGGGTGCGTCACCAACAAGGGATGTATCAAGTGCTAGAGGGCATACACACAACTGAGGAGGAGGTGAAGCTGTTACTCAGTGACCTTGATACCTCAAAGGCGATGGGTCCGGACAATATCTCCCCGTGGGTTCTTCGGGAAGGAGCTGAGGTACTGAGTGTGCCACTTACCATAATATTCAACACATCCATTGAAAATGGGCAGATACCTGAGGTATGGAAGAAGGCCAACGTAGTCCCCATTTTTAAAAAAGGAGACAGAAAAGAGGCACTAAACTATAGACCGGTGTCACTTACATGTATAGTGTGCAAAGTCCTGGAGAAAATCATAAGGAAAAGAATGGTGGAGCACCTCGAGCTGAACAGGATAATAAACACCAGACAGCACGGATTCCGGGAAGGCAAATCCTGTGTAACAAACCTCCTAGAGTTCTATGATAAAGTAACAGAGGTAATGCAAGAGAGAGAAGGGTGGGTTGATTGCATTTTCCTGGACTGCAGGAAGGCCTTCGACACAGTTCCTCACATGAGATTAGTAAAGAAGTTGGAAGAACAAGCATGTATAACAGGAAGGGCACTGGAATGGATCAGGGAATACCTCACAGGGAGGCAACAACGGGTCATGGTGCGTGATGAGGTATCACAGTGGGCGCCTGTGACGAGCGGCGTACCGCAGGGTCAGTCCTAGGACCAGTGTTATTCTTGGTATATGTAAATGACATGACGGATGGGATAGACTCAGAAGTGTCTCTGTTCGCAGATGATGTGAAATTAATGAGGAGAATCACATCGGAAGAGGACCAAGCAGGACTTCAAACAGACCTGGACAAGCTTGACATCTGGTCTAGCAACTGGCTTCTCGAATTCAATCCCACCAAATGCAAAGTCATGAAGATCGGAGAAGGGCAAAGAAGACCGCTGACAGAGTACAGGCTAGGCGGACAAAGGCTACAAACCTCGGCAAAGGAGAAAGACCTTGGGGTGAGTATAACGCCAAGCACGTCTCCGGAGGCACACATCAACCAGATAACTGCGGCAGCATATGGGTGACTGGCAAACCTAAGATTAGCGTTCCGTTACCTTAACAAGGAATCGTTCAAGACACTGTACACCGTGTACGTCAGGCCCATACTAGAATATGCAGCACCAGTCTGGAACCCACACCTGGTCAAGCACGTAAGGAAACTAGAGAAAGTGCAAAGGTTTGCGACAAGGTTAGTTCCACAACTCAGGGGTCTGTCCTATGAAGAAAGGTTGAGGGAAATAGGACTAACAACACTGGAGGAAAGAAGGGTCAGAGGAGACATGATAACGACATACAAAATACTGCGGGGAATCGACAAGGTAACAGTGACAGGATGTTCCAGAGAGGGAACACAGAAACAAGGGGACACAACTGGAAGCTGAAGACTCAGATGAGTCAAAGGGATGTTAGGAAGCATTTCTTCAGCCACAGAGTAGTCAGGAAGTGGAATAGTCTAGAGAAAGATATAGTGGAGGCAGGAACCATACATAGTTTTAAGACGAGGTATGATGAAGCTCATGGAGCAGAGACCCAGTAGCGGACAGCGAAGAGGCGGGGCCAGGAGCTGAGTCTCGACCCCTGCAACCACAATTAGATGAGTACATGTGTATATGCACAGTTACTCTAATTATATGTATATGTAGGTTCATGAAGAAATCCAAATATTCTTCCTTGAAGCCTTTTTATTCACTTCTCCGAGGCTATGGGTCCCACAATTCGTACCAGAGGTGGACCCCATCTATATATATATATATATATATATATATATATATATATATATATATATATACATGTGTGTATATATATATATATATATATATATATATATATATATATATATATATACATGTATATATATATATATATATATAAACACTGATCTCTGTCCGACGAAGACTCGAACCTACGAACCTTATGACAAGGTAAGCAGTGCTTTGCCTACCATACCACACTGGACCAATACCTTGGCGTCCAGCTCACGCTAGACGTTGATCCAAGGCACCCAGCTTTCAGGCAGGTGGCTTACAGCTTTTCATCTCATCCCCTGCATGCATCGACACACCTAGAGATTTTTACAATGCTAGGAATTCGCAAGAGCAGGCGAAATATTCACAAACACTGATCTCTGGCCGACGGAGACTCGAACCTACGAACCTTGTGACAAGGTATTGGTCCAGTGTGGTACGGTCGGCAAAGCACTTAAGAGTAACTCAGGACAGATCACGGACAGTGATAAGGATATGTGTGAAATTTTCGATACTTACTTCCTCTCAGTTTTTACTCAGGAAAATACCAGCGGAATTCCAGAAATAATAAATTATGTTGAACAGGAAGATAATAGACTATGCTCGATTGGGGTAACTAGTGACATGGTCCTCAGACAAATAGAGAAATTAAAACCTAACAAATCCCCAGGCCCTGATGAACTGTTTTCAAGAGTTTTAAAGGAATGTAAAGAAGAACTTAGCAAACCCCTGGCATATCTTTTCAATATATCACTACGAACTGGCATAGTGCCAGACAAGTGGAAAAGGGCAAATGTAATACCCATTTACAAGGCAGGTGACAGGTCCTTAGCTTCGAACTATAGACCAATAAGCCTTACCTCCATAGTTGGTAAATTTATGGAATCAATAATTGCCGAGGCAATTCGTAGCCATCTTGAAAAGCATAAATTGATTAATGAATCTCAACACGGTTTTACTAAGGAGCGTTCCTGTCTTACGAATTTACTAACTTTTTTCACTAAGGTGTTTGTGGAGGTGGATCATGGTAATGAATATGATATTGTGTATATGGACTTCAGTAAGGCTTTCGATAAAGTTCCACATCAGAGGCTACTGAGGAAACTAAAGTCACACGGAATAGGAGGAGAAATTTTTTCCTGGGTAGAGGCATGGTTGACAAATAGGCAGCAGAGAGTTTGCATAAATGGAGAGAAATCAGAATGGGGGCACGTCTCAAGCGGTGTTCCACAGGGGTCAGTTTTGGGCCCCCTGTTGTTTACAATTTACATAAACGACATAGATGGGGGAATAAATAGCAACATAAGCAAATTTGCTGATGACACCAAAATAGGCAGGCCAATTCATTCTAATGAGGACATTAGAGCACTCCAGGATGATTTGAATAGACTGATGCAGTGGTCGGAGAAGTGGCAGATGCAGTTTAATGTTGACAAATGTTGGGCAGGACAATAACCATGCCACATATAAACTGAATAATGTAGATCTTATTACTTGTGATTGCGAGAAGGATTTAGGAGCTCTAGTTAGTAGTAATCTGAAACCAAGACAACAGTGCATAAGTGTTCGCAATAAAGCTAACAGAATCCTTGGCTTCATATCTAGAAGTATAAATAATAGAAGTCCTCAGGTTGTTCTTCAACTCTATATATCTTTGGTTAGGCCTCATTTAGATTATGCTGCACAGTTCTGGTCACCGTATTACAGAATGGATATAAATGCACTGGAAAACGTACAGAGGAGGATGACAAAGTTGATCCCATGTATCAGAAATCTTCCCTATGAGGATAGACTGAGGGCCTTGAATCTGCACTCTCTAGAAAGGCGTAGAATTAGGGGGGATATGATTGATGTGTATAAATGGAAAACAGGAATAAACAAAGGGACTCGCAGCAATGGTTTCAAGTTGGAAAAGTTCAGATTCAGGAAGGATATAGGAAAGCACTGGTTTGGGAATAGAGTTGTGGATGAGTGGAACAAACTCCCGAGTACCATCATAGAAGCTAAGACGTTGTGTAGCTTTAAAAATAGGTTAGATAAATACATGAGTGGGTGTGGGTGGGTGTGAGTTGGACCTGATTAGCTTGTGCTACTAGGTCGGATGCCGTACTAATTCCTTAAGTGGAAGTGACCTGACTACCTGGAGTTTACCTGGGGAGGGTTAAATCCAGCTAGATAAATATATGAGTGGGTGCGGGTGGGTGTGAGTTGGTCCTGACTAGCTTGTGCTACTAGGTCAGATGCCGTGCTCCTTCCTTAAGTGAATGTAACCTGACCTGGCTGGGTCGGGGCATTGTCTTAAGCCGGTTGGAGACTTGGACCTGTCTCGCATGGGCCAGTAGGCCTGCTGCAGTGTTCCTTCTTTCTTATGTTCTTATGTACCTTGTCACAAGGTTCGTAGGTTCGAGTCTCCGTCGGCCAGAGATCAGTGTTTGTGAATATTTCGCCTGCTCTTGCGAATTCCTACCATGTATATATATATATATATATATATATATATATATATATATATATATATATATATATATATATATATATATATATATATATATATATATACAGTGGAACTTCGGTACTCGAACAGCTCTGTACTCGAACAATTCGGTACTCGAACGCTTTGTTTGGTAAAAAAAATCGCTCGGTAGTCGACCGTTTGCTTGGAACTGGACCAAACAAACACGACCTGCCAGAACATGTGTGTCAGTCTCCCAGCAGTTGTCGCTCAGTCCAAAACTCCGCTGAACTTCACTGTAAACTATTTCGTGTTTCTTCGCATTTTTTTTTTTTTATATTATTTGTATAAATAAGTCACCATGGGGCCTAAGAAGATTAGTGATAACAGCCAACCAAAACGAAAATTGGTTGGAACGTGTTTGCTCTGACGTAAACACCGCCTCCGCCTCTCCATATAATATGGATTTTATTATTAATTTCGGCGTCTTTATTGTGCTTTTAGGTTATCTATCGTGTTTCTGATATCAAGTTGGAATAAATGTGATTGATAGATAACCTTCATTACTAAAATTAGCGTAATTACACAACACTATTTGTTGAACATTAGCAAAAATCGAACATTTCCGCTACCTTGAGCTCAATTTCAAGATACTTTTAGTCTTTAAACTAATCAAAATCATCTCTATATCTGTAATATATCTTTCATTCTATCAAATGAGACCAAGAAAACGAGAATACAATCATAAATACCATTCGAAAATACACCGTAAAGTCGCTGCAAGTGTATTTTGGGGGGCCTGAAACGTATTAATCTAATTTACATTATTCCTTAAGGGAAAAATTCTTTCGGAACTTGAACAGATCGGCACTCGAACAGCCTTCTGGAACGAATTAAGTTCAAGTACCGAGGTTCCGCTGTATATATATCGCAGCAGGTAAGTGGATTCAAGAGGAGGAACATGGCCTTCACATTTGTGTCAAATAATAACGCAAGTGCCTCACGGCCAGCTCAGCGTTGATAGAAACCTTGTGTAGAGCGAGGTGGTCGTACAACTTGTCTTAGTTATGGTTTGCGTTGCTTCAGACAAGTCCTGAAACCCATTAAAGAGAAATCTCCCCACAACATATGTGCATTTCCAGTCAAGATCTCTGAAGTGTAGTGTATATATTTAATACACACCGAAGCTACGGAAGTATTGTTGAAAGGAACTGGACCTGTCCTCCTCTTCCTTGTATCAAACTTGATTGCCTCTCATTTCACGATTTTGAAAAAAAAATTGGCTAAAAAAGTCGCATTTTTTTTAAGTCGCATATGAAGTCATATTTAAAACATTAAAAACTCTTAAAAAAAAAAAAATAGAACGTATAGGCTTATAACTTAAATTATCGCTTCCCTTGAGGAAATTGTTGTATTCTCTCACAACGTATGCACGAATATTTGTGTATACGTATATTTACGGGTATATATTATTTATTTCAATTATTTTTAATATTAAAATAATTTAAAATATGAGTGAACTGAGAGCGTCTAGGCCAGTCTGCTAGCCTAGCGTCAGTGAAGGACCATACTTCTGACAAACACCCGCATGTCTCAGAGCCGTAATAAGAATAATAATAATTAATAAAGTTAGTTTACTGATTATTATTTTATTAGTAGTAGTGGTTGTTAGACCCATGCTGGAGTATAATGATAATAATAATATTTTATTTATGCAAGTACATGCTACAATTTTGTACAGACCTAGCTGACATCATTTACATTCTATATAGAAAGCCCCTGGTTATGCAGAGCATTTCGGGCAACTTAGGTTAATTTTGTTCCCAGGATGCCACCCAGATGAAGATCAGCACACATCAACCAGATAACTGCTGCAGCATATGGGCGCCTGGCAAACCTGAGAGTAGCGTTCCGATACCTTAGTAAGGAATCGTTCAAGACACTGTACACCGTGTACGTCAGGCCCATACTGGAGTATGCAGCACCAGTTTGGAACCCACACCTGGTCAAGCACGTCAAAAAATTAGAGAAAGTGCAAATGTTTGCAACAAGGTTAGTGCCAGAGCTAAGGGGAATGCCCTACGAAGAAAGGCTAAGGGAAATCGGCCTGACGACACTGGAGGATAGGAGGGTTAGGGAACACATGATAACGACATACGAAATACTGCGTGGAATAGACAAGGTGGATAGAGACAGGATGTTCCAAAGGGATGACATAGAAACAAGGGGTCACAATTGGAACCTGAAGACTCAGATGAGTCAAAGGGATGTTAGGAAGTATTTCTTCAGTCATAGAGTAGTCAGGAAGTGGAATAGTAAAGCAAGTGATGTAGTGGAGGCAGGAACCATACATAGCTTTAAGACGAGGTAAGATCAAGCTCATGAAAGAGGACCCAGTAGCGATCAGTGAAGAGGCGGGGCCAGGAGCTAAGTCTCGGCCCCTGCAACCACAATTAGGTGAGTACCAGTAGGCTAACACCCTCCTAGGTGAACAGGGACTGCAGGTGTCTTAAGGAAACACACCCTAATATTTTCACCCGTACCGGGGATCGAACCACGGATCTCAATGTGTGAGCTAAGTGCGCTACCAAACGGCTGCTCAAACCACATTGCAAGCTTAAAGAAGAAAATATTCTTGGGTTTATTAAAGCAAGAGAATTATTAGCCCAGGGTTACCCACCTGAGTTAAGTAGTAATAGTAGTAATAACAATAATAATAATACTACTAATAATGTCTTCTTTCCACTGGGATCCTTGGCTAGGATGCAGCCCACAACAGCCGGGTGTCGCTCAGGGAATAAGTTTTAATTGATATTTAAATCAAGTCCTACGTCGTCTCAAGGTCATTAATATTCACAACTAGTGCTCAAGGTTATTCATCATATATGATTTTTTTCTTAAACATTTTATCTGCCTGTATTTTATGCAAGTAAAAAGACGTGAGCACTGAAAAAGACATTTATTGAGGAAACGTTTTGCCACAGGTTTCTTCAATCCTGAAGAAACCTCTCATGGCGAAACGTTTGCTTAGTCTTGATCAGCGCATGTTTTTATTTTTACCTACAACTTGCTGGTACCGCTATACTGGCTACACCACCAATAGTATATATTTTTTTAAGCTTAAATTTAAGGGCGTTCCAGTAAAAGACTAATCTAAAAATGAAACCTTCAATCAAATTACTAGAATGATTAATATTTTGGAATAAACATAAAACTAATATTAATAATCTTACAGGGTAGTTACAGCAGGTATAATACCTCAGTGTTTGTAAAGTCAATGTAAATGTACTTGTAGAGGTGGAGTGGCCTTGGTGTCGAGTATTCCTGTGTTTGTTTCTTGCTGATCGCTACTCCGTATTGAAAACTGCTAAGAAAACTTACGGTGCTACTTTTGTTTATGGAAGCAGTTCATTACGTTTAGTTCCTTGTGCAGTTTATGTGCTACCCACAAAATGAATTTCATCCTCCTCGTAGGTACCTATATACTGCCAGGTAAATATTAACAGCCGAAGTTTATAAAGGGACTGTAGACCCGCCAGTCAAACTCGAGTCTCCTGGGTAATGAGCTAAACGCTCTTCCACCGAGTTACATTACCATAAAAGCAATGCCAACGGCATTTTCGTGTTGCCAGAAGGTCACTCATCTATGTACTTACCAAACAACGTTGTTTGACTTCGCTGATTAAACGAGAAGCGGTGCTCTTAATGTGGCATGGCTGTTGACTGTCGCGTCAGGCAGTGGCTACAGTGGTCGGCTTCGACAGTTGTTTGTTAACTAGTTTGTTCGACATCTGGTTTCTCCAGCACTACTGCTGACTTATTTCACTCTGGTATTTGGTGTTACAGATAACTGTAAGAAGTACGTAGTATATATATCTGTGATATGACGCCTCAAAAGAAACTTACAAAAAATTGGAGAAGAGGGCGATGTTTCGGTCCGTCCTGAACTATTGTCAGATCACAACTAAGACACAGCATTTTTTTTTTTAAATTATAAAAATAATGCGTCGGCTCAGGGTATTCTAAAAAAAAATTCCTGGACTGAGTGTTATTAACTGTTGAGCAAAAAAGATTGATCATAAACGACTTAGATTATGGAATAAATAACTACATAAATTAACATTATAATTATAATTAAGAAATAAATGAAACAATAAATTGTAATGTTAAAATGCCTGAGAAGCTTGAAAAAAAAAAAATAATAATTTCGCTTAACTATTGACATTCGTAATACCTTAACCAGATCTGCCATCAGCATAGCATTCCCTAATATCAAAGAAATACATTAAAAACAACATAAAGGAACATTTTTTGCACAGTCTTATCAACAATCACTTAGAAATACGCAGCATCTGGAGGCTGTAAATGCTTGAAGTCAAGCTTTCTTGTCTAAGCACTGATGAGGCGATTTTACTTTACTTGTCCCATGGGACTGCGAGCTTTACGAACAGCTGGTCTGCTTGGAGAAAGCTGCGAGAATATCTCTTTGACTTTCCCGTTCAATGACTTTGGTATTTTGAATCCTAAAAGAACCTGTCACTGTAGTATCTCCCCAACCAGCTTTGAGAGAAGCAGTACGTGGACTGTAAGTGTTGGTCTTAGCGGTACGTACTTGTACGTTCTCACTTGTTCAGTCACCTGGCTGCGTCTTCCACTAACACAAGTACCATTCGTCTGTCTTTTAAGGCTGACAACATACTAAGATGTGGGCAATAAGGCTGATATTCACCTAGAATCTATTTTGATTTTCCACCTTAGTCATTTCGTACTTTATCTAGGTATTGACCTATGCTAGATTTAGTATTTATGCAAATGTTTCTCGAGATTTTTTTTTTAATAATAGAGACTGTAAAGTTACAATACCGTGTGCGAAACAATTCATAACTAACCAGCAAGTTGAAAGTGGAAATTAATTTACGTATTGACCTGGCCTAGGACTATATGGTACAAGATGGACCAGAGTCAGTTTTGTACTGCTCTGGTTTCCACAGAGCGAAATAAATCAACAAGTATTTTGTGTTAGGAACTAGACTTTTGTTGAGATAAGAGGTGAGTGGCCCCTTCCCTGCCTCACCACCGTCCTTATCTCACCGTCCTTATCTCACCGTACTTATCTCAAGTGTTTTAGCTTGGCATTCTTGATCAAAATAACCATAAAAAAATTATCTGTACATTTGATTTTCCATAAATGTTCACAACCAGATATACATGAGGGAAAATGTTCACTACCAGATACACACGAGAGTAAATGTTCACTACCAGATATACACGAGAGTAAATGTTCACTACCAGATACACACGAGAGTAAATGTTCACTACCAGATATACACGAGAGTAAATGTTCACTACCAGATACACACGAGAGTAAATGTTCACTTCCAGATATAAACGAGAGTAAATGTTCACTACCAGATATACACGAGAGTAAATGTTCACTACCAGATATACACGAGAGTAAATGTTCACTACCAGATATACACGAGAGTAAATGTTCACTTCCAGATATACACGAGTAAATGTTCACTTCAGATATACACGAGAGTAAATGTTCACTTCAGATATACACGAGATAAATGTTCACTTCCAGATATACACGGAGTAAATGTTCACTTCCAGATATACACGAGGTAAATGTTCACTTCCAGATATACACGAGAGTAAATGTTCACTTCCAGATATACACGAGAGTAAATGTTCACTTTCAGATATACACGAGAGTAAATGTTCACTTCCAGATATACACGAGAGTAAATGTTCACTTCCAGATATACACGAGAGTAAATGTTCACTTCCAGATATACGTAAATGTAAATAGTACGAAGCATTAAAAAAAATAAAGAAAAAAGGCTCAGAACCAGTTTTTATTGGAAGAACGTTTCGCGCTGTGCAGTTTTCCTTTCCAAAGTTGTGCCTTGATGTCTGCAAAGGGCTCTTGATTTAAATAATTGGAGCTACCCTTTCCTTTCCTTGGATCGAAACCGACTGCCTCTTAAATTCTATGACCCATACGGGTTTACCACTTCCCTTAGATTTTAATCAGAATATTCTTCACAGAGCGAAACGTTGTACCAATAGCAGCTTGTTCAGCTATACAAGTGCAAAGGTTTGCAACAAGACTAGTCCCGGAGGTAAGGGGCATGTCCTACGAGGAGAGGTTATGGGAAATCGACCTGACGACACTGGAGGACAGGAGAGATAGGGGGGATATGATAACGACATATAAAATACTGCGAGGAATTGACAAGGTGGACAGAGACAGAATGTTCCAGAGATGGGACACAGCAACAAGGGGACACAGTTGGAAGTTGAAGACTCAGATGAGTCACAGGGATGTTAGGAAGTATTTCTTCAGTCATAGAGTTGTCAGGAAGTTAAATAGTCTGGAGAGTGATGTAGTTGAGGCAGGATCCATACATAGCTTTAAGAAGACGTATGATAAAGCTCGTGGAGCAAGGAGTGGACCTAGTAGCGACCAGTGAAGAGTCGGGGCCAGGAGCTATGAATCGACCTCTGCAACCACGATTAAGTGAGTACAATTAGGTAAGTACATGCATATATACATATACAAAGATTATCTCTCAGTCCACAGCAGGATTCGAACCTGCAAACTCGGCATCAGAGTACACAGTACTTTATCCACAACGCCAGACTCGAGTCTGGATAAAGTCCGGCTAACCGGTGACCCTGAATCTCTTCATAAATGTTACTTTGCTCACACTCTAACAGCACCTCAAGTCATAAAAACCATTTGTCTCCACTCGCTTCTAACTAACATGTTCACGCACGCTTGCTGGAAGTCCAAGCTCCTCGTACATAAAACCTCCTTTACCCCCTTTCCTAGGACGAACGCGACCACGCCTTCCTTCCACTACAGATTTATATGCCCTCCAAGTCATTCTATTTTGTTCCAGCTTCTTTAAATGTCTGAAACACCTCAACAACCCTCCTCTGCCCTCTGGATAATATTTTTATAAACTTTGCACCTTCTTTTAATCCCCAAGGTACGGATTCTCTGCATTATATTCACACATATTGCCTTCAGACACGACATCTCTACTGCCTCCAGCCTTCTCCTTGTTGTAACATTCACCGCCCATGCTTCACACCCATATAAGAACATTGGTACCACTATCCTCTCATACATTCCCCTCGTTGCTTCCAAGGACAACATTCTTTGTCTCCACAGACTCCTTAGTGTTTCACTCATCTTTTTCCCATCATCAGTTCTGTGATTCACCTCATCTTTCATAGACCCATCTGCTGACAAGTCCACTCCCAAATATCTGAATACATTCACTTCCTCCATAATACCTCTCTCCAATTTGATAATAATAATATCTTTATTTACTACAAGTACATGTACATGGTATACAGGCCTAGCTAACATCAATGACATACTATTATACAGAAAGCCCCTTGTTATGCTGAGCATTTCAGGCAAATTAGGTCTTTGTCCCGGGATGCGACCCACACTAGCCGACTAACACCCAGGTACCCATTTTACTGATGGGTAAACATAGACAACCGGTGTAAAAAAACACGCCCAATGTTTCTACCCGCGCTGGGCATCGAACGCAGGCCCCCGCCGTGTGCAGTGAGAGCTTTAGCCACCAGGCCACTACCTACCTACCTAATTTATTTGTTATCCTCATTACCTTAATCTTTCCTATGCTCACTTTTAATTTCCTTCTTTTACATACCCTTCCAAACTCGCTCACCAACCTCTGAAATGTTTCTTCAGAATCTCCTAAAAGCACAGTGTCATCAGCAAAAAGCAATCGTGACAACTCACACTTTTTGTTAGATTCTTTCTCTTTTAATCCCACACATCTTGCCAAGACCCGAGCATTCATTTCTCTTAAAACCCCATCTATAAATATATCAAACAACTATGGTCACATCACACTTCCCTGTCTAAAGCCTACTTTTACTGGGAAATAATCTCACTCTCTCCTACATACTCTAACCTGAGCCTCACTATCCTCGTAAAAATCTTAACTGCCATATTGCTCCCCTATCAACCCTGTCATATGCCTTTTCCAAATCCAAAAATGCAACGAAAACCTCTTAGATGGACATGCTATCCATCTTACTCTAATTAATCTCACTCTAAAACTTTTTCTTATTCTCAGCAAAATTTGTTGATAGCATCTCACCCACACTCTCGTTTACTCTCCTTTTACATTCCTTCACCACTCTCTTTATCTTTCTTTTTCTCTCCATATACTCCTCCCTCCTTGCATCAATTTTGCTCTGTAAAAACCTCTTATATGCTAACTTTTCTCTCTTACTACTCTCTTAACTTCATCATTTCACCAACTGCTCTTCTTCCCTCCCTCATCCACTTTCCTATAACCACACACTTCTGCTGAACACTCTAACAATACATTCTTGAATCTATCCCATACCTCTTCAACCTCATTGCCTATATTCTCACTAGTCCATCTTTCTTCCAATAGTGGTCTATATCTTACCATTACTGCCTCCTCCTGTAGTTTATAAACCTTCACCTCTCTTACTTGCTGATGCCAAACCAGGGTACGGGTGGGGCTTGAACTCGCCTCAAGTGAGTCGTAAAACTCCAGGCCAGCGCGTAAGCCACTGGACCAGCTGGCTACAATATGATTCATCCAACTAGGTATATTTATACACCATAGGAAGGTTAGCATGGGTCCCACTGTGACCACAAATGTAAGTTTTTTACAGATGAATCTCCCGCCAGCGTGTCCGTGATGAACTCTAGCTCAAGTCTCCTCAAAGCCATCATAATAACTCATGAAATCGTAATGACACGATTGCAATCGCATCATTACGATTTCGTGAGTCTTGAGGATGCCATTGTCCTTGTTAGGGATTTGGAATTCCTAAGAATAAAATGAACTGTAATTAAGCAACTTAGCTTATTGATGAATCCACGACTTCGCAGCCATCCCCGACGTCGTTATAGAGGAGACATCCTTTCCAACCCCTTGGGCTGTCAAATTAAATGGTATTAGTTTTAAAATTAATTGCCCCAGAGGAGCGTATACCCATAAAGTCAGTCAGTGGAGAGGCTGAACTGATACTCACAGGTTTGGACTAAAAAGTCCATGCATAACCGCCATCAGTAGATAAATTTTGATGCCCGTGTGACACAAGAACTGTGCAGTCCCCTGTATGACAAGAAACATCAAAACTTACCTTGCTCGTTGTAACGTGAGCAATGGTGTTGGCTCCACCTTACACGGCGGGAAATGCTGTCTTGATTGTAGAACGTTGCTGATGATTTCCCGGCGTTAGTGGAGACTGATAAGAGGTCGGAGGCACACTAAGTCTCTTCGTTAGGTCAGTGCCCGCGCCACAAACTCCTCTCTCTTCCACTGTTTAGTTCAATTTAATGCCCCGCTTCTCTGCTCCTGCCCTCGCTTTGTATCGCTGACCTAAGCACAATTTCCCTACTTGCTTAATGCTGCAACAATTTGCAATTCAAATGCTTGTGTTCTTTAAATATTTCGATCACTGAGAGCACATGATTGTTTTTTCAAGTGTAAAAAGTGAAACAGTAGTTTTCTTTAACTTTCCTGCTATGGCAAAGAGAGTCATTTTCTCTCTATTGTCTATCACTCATATACACTACCAATAACCTCGAGAGGCTTGGTATACGTGCCTCAGTGTTGTTTACGGTACAAACATCTGTTACTAATTAAACTGTTGACCAGGAAGCCAGACGTTGTCTGGCCCTTTCTAAGGGCTGGGCCCTTGAAAGGGCTGAATGGGCTGATCCCCCCTCCCCATCTCTTGGAGAATTTTCTCCACAGTCCTTATATTCCATCTACCTTTTACTCTCACTGCAGCCACAACATAAAAATGATCTGATATATGTGGCCCCTCTATAAACATGCACATCCTGAAGTCTACGAATCGGTCTTTTATCTACCAATACATAGTCCAACAAACTACTGTCATTACGCCCTATATCATATCTTGTACACGTATCGTTTTTTTCTTAAAATATGTACTACCTATTACCAAACCCCTTTCTATACAAATTTTAATCAAAGGACTCCTATTAGCAATTACACCTGGCACCCCAGACTTACCTACCACACCCTCTATAACCTTTTCACCCTGTTTGAATATTTTCTTCTCCTACCACCCCCTATAGTCTACACTCTATGTGAACTTTATTTATAGACAGAATACACTGACAAAATAAACAAACATGAATATATTGGTACAATATAACAAAGATTATGAATCTCCTCCAGTTCCTCCGAAGCCGGACGCGAGCCCAGTATGCAGCAAGCATTTTCCCTCTGGGTGGCCACACTGAGGCGCTGGAACATGTAAGTAACCGCCCTTGGGTCCCTGGTGGTGTCGATGAGTCTGGAACCTAGTTGTTTAAAGAAATGTGTGGCGGTTTTTCCCCATGATCCCAAGGTCTCTGATCCCACTGGGACAAATTGATACTGTTGGCTTATATCTCTGTACTTGTCGATCTTGTACTCCTCCCTGTGATTAGCAGATGTTCCCTGTCGCCCGAGACTGTGATGGATGTAGCTGTCAGCCAATGTCGACACGCAGGTATAGTCCCATGCTAAGAGCTTGCCATTCTTCCAAGGATAGATGGTGATCCCATCGGGCGGGTTGCGGTATTGTAAGTATTGTTGGCTGCTAGTGATCCGGGCTCTCTCCGAGCTTAGCATCCAGCTGTACCAAGGCTTCTCTTTATGATATCGTTGACTTCATTGTGTCTTTGGTGCCAGCTCTTGGTTCTGAAACAGTTAAGACCATGTATACCATATTGGTCTGCTTGTGCATCGCAGCAAATACATATATATTCCGTGTGAATTGGGGCAGCTAGGCAGAGAGCCACTTAGGGTCGAGGCGTGTTCCCATTGGTGAAATAGGAACTGTTTGGAGGAAGTCCCCAGAGTGATGTGCACTCACAGCTTGGAGATGGGTAGTCTCCCTGTCTGATGTTACATCCCTAAGCATGTTGGCAAGCACCTTTTCAGCAGTGAGGCCATCCCAACTTGTCTGTTTGTAGGGCAGTGTTGCACTAGGTTTTGGTGCTGGAGCAGCGAGAGTCTCCCATTCAGTGATGGCACTGGCGTAGCTAGGGTCCTGTATTCCTGCTAAGTCACAAAGGTTGTCCGGAAGAATTTGTTTTAACTCGTTTGATGCTATGGAAGAGGATATAAAAGCTGGTAGGGCAATCTGGGAGGCTTTGCATATTATTCCCAGCCCCCCCCCCAAGCCTGACTTGAAGTGAGGCTTGCAACCAATGTCCATCTTCGAATTAAAGATTCAATATACTCTCTAGCATGGTCTTTAGAAGGGAGTCATATTCCTTTAGTTTCGGACTGCTGAAGGCTGGGGAGCATCTCAGGAAGTAGGTAAGTTTCTAGATGGACAGGCACCTGGTGAGTAGGTAGATTCATCATGTTTATCAGTGTCTTTCATCCCGCCTTCCATCGTCCTGAGGTCTGAGATTTTCTTTTCTAGGATCTGATCAATAACATTGGGTCCAAGAGGGGCACAAAGAAGAGTGATGTTGGCTGGATAATAATAATAATATCTTTATTTACTACTATTGCATCCCCAGAATTTGGCCCCAATGTAAATTTATAATGTATATTGTATAATGTATATTTTCCATTTTCTATAATTATATATTGCTGATATTCTCGATAATAGCTAAATCGTTAATATCTTGCTTTATATTATTATTTAACCTATTTGACTTTTATTTGACTTTATTTGACTTAGCTATGTTTATTTGAGTAGGATGTAATATTATAAATTGTGCTCATGTTTGTATTAGCTGCCCTGGAGTTGGCAAACTACCGATTATGACACTAGGCTTGTTATACTGCCGGCGTCTAGTTGCTGGGAGGGAGTCACGTGATTCCACCTGAGATGGGTGACTGCTGCTCCTTCCTCGAGAGCACTACGCAGCTGGACATCGTTGAGACAACACCTCTCTCCTGTCTCTGCTTGTTTTCTCGCTATTTAGACTCTTGTTTGGGTAGAGTATGTGTTCGGTGGTGAGACGAAACATACTTCTCAGGACTCTGTGTAACTCTGTTCACAGAGGATAGACTAGACAGTGTTTTTCGACGTTTTTCTGGGTTGTGTGTCACATTGACACACTGAGATAACTCAGGTCTCTAGCTACAGCTCCTGACCTAATTCGATAAGGCATCTGTGCACCGCCACAGTTTGGGATTGTTTATGCTGAACCTAGCTTCAGTAGAAAGGAAGTTTTGTGACTGTTTTGGAGTATCTATTGATGGTCCCCAGTTAGGGTCGATTTTCTATCTCCTGGTTCCTGACGCTGTGTTGCTATTGCTTGTTATATTGCTGTTCTGCGAATTGGTCATTTTTACTGGTCAATCAAGCTGTTCTGATTGTCAGTTTGTTAGAGAAGCTAGCTTATGAGAAGTTGTTCAGTCGGACACTGGTTGAGTCGAGTCAACGAGTTACCTGGAGCTCACTCATACACACATATTCTTATTTGCATATAACTGTATTATTGTACTTACTGATATTGTGCCTGATGGTACTTCAGAGTCATTTGGATATATGTGCCCTCAGCACAGCCTTGTATATGAGAGCAGTGTAGGAGCTAACCTAATTAACCTCCTAATGTATTACTTAATGAACATCCTGATCATATGTACATTTATTTACTTTGAAACCCTAGACACTAACTTTGTTAATAAACATATTAAATTTTATACTTTGGTTAGTACCCTATCAGTTGTAATCCTCATGAGGACTATTGAAAATGTTGGATAACTGGACTAGGATACTGACTTTGTTGCAAAAGCCCAGTAACAGGCTGGATACTAGAAGGGCTATCCTTTCTAGTGTTCACTGGAGATGTCTATTACTAATAGATATCGTGTCATTTTGTAACAACTACAAGTACATGTACAAGGTATACAGGCCTAGCTGACATCAATGACATACTGCTATATAGAAAGCCGCTTGTTATGCTAACCTTTTCGGGCAAATTAGGTCAGTGTTGTCCCAGGATGTGACCCACACCAGTCCACTAACACCCAGGTACCCATTTTACTGATGGGTGAACATAGACAACCAGTGTAAGGAAACACATCCGATGTTTCCACCCCTTCGCCGGGAATTCCCGAACCCGGATCAAAGGTTCTTGCTCCTCACGAAACAACACTAAAATCCTCAATGATCTGTTGATTGGTAGAAACTATTTTGTATTTGGTGGGGTTTAAATATAGGCCCAGGCTCTCTCCCATGTCTTTAATTTTTCCGATGTAGTCTATCAGAGATTCTGTAGTGCCCGCCAGGGTACCACCATCCAAGAACTAGATATTGAGCTTACTGGAGAGTGTTAAATTAGACACATATGCAACACTTGGGTATCTTTATTGAGGAAACGTTTCGCCACACAGTGGCTTCATCAGTCCAATACAAAGTAGAAAGGTGTAAGGAGAGGAGGAGTTTGAGGTTATCAGTCCCTCGGCCTGGAGTCGATGTGTTCAGTCCATCAATCTTGTTAGAAGTGTAGCACAAGGCCGTAGAGGTGGCTTATATGCTCTCCTTACACCTTTCTACTTTGTATTGGACTGATGAAGCCACTGTGTGGCGAAACGTTTCCTCAATAAAGATACCCAAGTGTTGCATATGTGTCTAATTTAACAACTTGTCGGTTCTCTGAACCATTCATCTACATCCTGTCTGACACAGCAACTTCTTGGGATCTTGATACAAAGGGATTCTTCAACATTTGTCCAAACCTTTGGACAAGGACTTACTTCGACTAGTGGTTGATACCACTATGACCTGCCTCCTCCTGCTGCATCTCACCTGATTACAGCATATAAGCCACCTCTACGGCCTTGTGCTACACTTCTAACAAGATTGATGGACTGAACACATCGACTCCAGGCCGAGGGACTGATAACCTCAAACTCCTCCTCTCCTTACACCTTTCTACTTTGTATTGGACTGATGAAGCCACTGTGTGGCGAAACGTTTCCTCAATAAAGATAC
Source organism: Cherax destructor (assembly GCA_009830355.1). NCBI lineage: Eukaryota > Metazoa > Arthropoda > Malacostraca > Decapoda > Parastacidae > Cherax > Cherax destructor. The sequence goes on along the minus strand of WNWK01003226.1, from coordinate 147,037 downwards.
CCAAGTGTTGCATATGTGTCTAATTTAACAACTTGTCGGTTCTCTGAACCATTCATCTACTTACTGGAGAGTGCTTCTGTGAGTTAAATGATGACCAGACAGAAAAGAAAAAGGGTGATAGGGTCCCCCTGTTGCACACCCTCGCACAAGTCATTTTCATTCTCCCCAAACAATAGTTTAGAAGTCACATTATAACACGATTGTATGAAGGGATAGAGGGAAGGGAATTGTCTAGAAACTGCTTGGAGAGCAGCATCCCTTCTGATTAAGTTGAATGCGTTGGCAAAGTCCAATTTTATCAAGGCTTTTTCATCTGACATGTTGTTGACGTATACTCGTGCTGCATGGGCAGCTGCTTCACAGTCTTGTTGAACACCAAAACCGAGCTGAGTTGGTTTCAACATTGCTACAGCCTCTTGACTCACCATTCTTACTGCAGCCTTTACGACAAGGCACCGAAGGGTATAGGGTATATATATATATATATATATATATATATATATATATATATATATATATATATATATATATATATATATATATATGTGTGTGTGTTTGTGATAATTACCATTTTGTCCTAGGTACATGACGATTAGACACTATGCCTGTAGTATATGCGTGCGTGTATGATTGTATGTGTGTTAGTTACCATTTTGTCCTAGGCACATGTCGATTAGACACTAGGCCTGTTGTATGTGTGTGTGTGTGTGTAACGAAACACTTCGAAATGTTTCGGCCCCGCCGGGAATTGAACCCGGGCCCTCCGTGCGTAAAGCAAGAGCTCTAGCCACCATGCCATCGGGGCGTGTGTGTGTGTGTGTGTGTGCGCGTGCGTGCGTGAGTTCACCTCACCTATTTGCTGTTGCAGGGGTCGAGTCATAGCTCTAGCCCCACCCCTTCACTGGTTGCTACTTGGTCCTCTCTCTCCCTGTTCCATCAGCTTTATCAAACCTCGTCTTAAAACTATGTATGGTTTATTGCCTCTTCTACGTCACTTGCCAGTCTTCAACTTCCAATTGTGACCCCTTGTTTCTATGTCCCATCTCTGGAACATGCCGTCTCTGTCCACCTTGTCAATTCCTCGCAGTATTTTGTATGTTGTTATCATGTCTCCCCTAAGCCTCCTGTCCTCTAGTGTTGTCAGGCCGATTTCTCTTAACCTTTCTTCGTAAGGCATTCTCCTTAGTTCTGGAACTAGCCTTGTTGCAAACCTTTGCACTTTCTCTAATTTCTTGACGTGCTTGACCAGGTGTGGGTTCCAAACTGGTGCTGCATACTCCAGTATGGGTTTGACGTACACGGTGTATCGAGTCTTGATCGATTCCTTACGCTGTTCTCAGGTTTGACAGGCGCCCAAATGATGCAGCAGTTATTTTGTTGATGTACTCACCTAATTGTGCTCACCTAATTGTGGTTGCAGGGGTCGATACTTAGCTCCTGACCCAGCCTCTTCACTGACCGCTACTAGGTCCTCTCTCTCTCCCTGCTCCATGAGCTTTATCATATCTCGTCTTAAAGGTATGCATGGCTCCTGCCTCCACTACATCACTTACCAGACTATTCCACTTCCTGACAACTCTATGACTGAAGAAATACTTCCTAACATCCCTTTGACTCGTCTGAGTCTTCAACTTCCAATTGTGACCCCTTGTTTCTGTGTCCCCTCTCTGGAACATCCTATCTCTGCCCACCTTATCTATTCCATGCAGTATTTTGTATGTCGTCATCATGTCTTCCCTAACCCTCCTGTCCTCCAGTGTCATCAGGCCTATTTCCCTTAACCTTTCTTCGTAGGACATTACCCTTAGCTCTGGAACAAGCCTTGTTGCAAACCTTTGCACTTTCTCTAATTTCTTGACGTGCTTGACCAGGTGTGGTATCCAAACTGGTGCTGCATTCTCCAATGTGTGTGTGTGTGTGTGTGCGTGTGTGTTTGTGTGTTTTACCATTTTGTCCTAGGCACATGTCGATTAGACACTAGGCCTGTTGTGTACTCACCTAATTGTGGTTGCAGGGGTCGAGACTCAGCTCCTGGCCCCGCCTCTTCGCTGTGTGTGTGTGTGTGTGTGGTGCGTACTCACCTAGTTGTAGTTGCAGGGGTCGATTCACAGTTCCTGGCCCCGCCTCTTAAGTGGCCGCTACTCGGTCACTCTACCTGTTCCATGAGCTTTATCATACCTCTCCTTAAAGCTATGTAAGGATCCTGCCTCCACTACATCCCTTCCCAGACTATTTCATTCCTGACAACTCTGTGACTGAAGAAATATTTCCTAACATCCCTGTGATTCATCTGAGTCTTCAACTTCCAACTGTGACCCCTTGTTGCTATGTCCCATCTCTGGAACATCCTGTCTCCGTCCACCTTGTCGATTCCTCTCATTATTGTATGTATCGTTATCATTTCCCCCATATCTCTCCCGTCTTCTAGTGTCGTCAGGTCGATTTCCCTTAACTTCTCCTCTTAGGACATGCCCCTTAACTCCGGGACTAGTCTTGTTGCAAACCTTTGCACTTTCTCTAGTTTTCTTATATGCTTGGCTAGGTGAGGGTTCCAAACTGGCGCTGCATACTCCAATATGGGCCTAACATACACAGTGTATAGGGGCCTGAATGACTCCTTATTAAGATGTCGGAATGCTGTTCTTAGGATTGTCAGGCGCTCGTATGCTGCAGCAATTATTTGGTTTATGTGCACCTCAGCAGATGTGCCTGGTGTTATACTCACCCCAAGATCCTTTTCCTTAAATGAGGATTGTAGGCTTTGGCCCCCTGGACTGTACTCCTGTGGTCTTCTTTGCCCTTCCTCAATCTTCATGACTTTGCACTTGGTGCGGTTGAACTCCAGGAGCCAGTTGCTGGACCAGGCTTGAAGCCTGTCCAGATCCCTCTGTAGTTCTGCCTGGTCCTCGTCCGATTGAATTCTTCATCTGCAAACAGGGACACTTCGGAGTCTATTCCTTCCGTCATGTCGTTAACAAATACCAGAAACAGCACTGGTCCTAGGACTGATCCCTGTGGCACCCCGCTCATTACAGGTGCCTACTCTGACACCTCGCCACGTACCATGACGCGCTGTTGTCTTCCTGACAGGTATTCCTTGATCCATTGTAGTGCCTTCCCTGTTATCCCTGCCTGGTCCTCCAGCTTTTGCACTAATTTCTTGTGTGGAACTGTGTCAAACGCCTTCTTACAGTCCAAGAAAATGCAATCTACCCACCCTTCTCTCTTGTCTTACTGCCGTCACCCTGTCATAGAACACCAGTAGGTTTGTGACACAGAATTTCCCATCCCTCAAACCCAGCTGGCTGTAGTTGATAAGCTCATTCCTTTCTAGGTGCTCCACCACTCTTCTCCTGATAATCTTCTCCATGACCTTGCATACTATATATGTCAGTGACACTGGTCTGTAGTTTAATGTTTCGTGTCTGTCTCCTTTTTTAAAAATTGGGACTACATTTGCTGTCTTCCATACTTCAAGTAGTCGCCCTGTTTCGATAGATGCATTGCAGATTGTTGTTAGTGATACACTTAGCACCTCTGTTCCCTCTCTCAGGACCCATGGAGAGATGTTATCCAGTCCCATTGCCTTTGAGGTATCTAGCTCGCTTAGCAGAATCTTCACTTCCTTCTCGGTTGTATGTATTGTGTCCAACACTTGATGGTGTACCCCACATCTCCGTCTTTCTGGAGCCCTTCTGTCTCCTCTGTGAACACTTCTTTAAATCTCATGTTGAGCTCCTCACATACTTCGAAGTCATTTTTTGTGACCTCCCCTCCTTCCTTCCTCCGCCTGATTACCTGGTTCTTGACTGTTGTTTTCAGCCTGATGTGGCTGTACAACAGCTTTGGGTCAGATTTGGCTTTCGCTGCTATGTCATTCTCGTATTTTCTTTGGGGCTCCCTTCTTACCTTTGCATATTCATTTCTGGCTCTACGACTGCTCTCTTTATTCTCCTGGGTCCTTTGCCTTCTATACTTCTTCCATTCCCTAGCACATTTGGTTTTGGCCTCCTTGCACCTTTGGGTGAACCATGGGCTCATCCTGGCTTTTTCGTTATTCCTGTTACCCTTGGGTACAAACCTCTCCTCAGCTTCCTTGCATATCGTTGTCGTATATTGCATCATCTCATTTACTGACTTCCCTGCCAGCATGAAGAACTTCCTGCACTAATCCCCGTGCAGGAAGTTCTTCATGCCTGCGTAGTCCCCTTTCTTGTAGTTTGGCTTCATTCATCCGACCCTTCCTGCTTCCCCCTCCACTTGTAACTCTATGTATTCGAAACTCAGAACCACATGATCACTGGCCCAAGGGGTCTTTCGTATGTGATGTCCTCAATATCTGCACTACTCAAGGTGAATACTAGGTCCAGTCTTGCTGGTTCATCCTCTCCTCTCTCTCTGGTAGTGTCCCTTACGTGTTGGTACATGAGGTTTTCCAGTACCACCTCCATCATCTTAGTCCTCCACGTTTCTTGGCCCCCATGTGGCTCCAAGTACTCCCAATTGATTTCCTTGTGGTTGAAGTCACCCATGATCAGTAGCTTTTGCCCTGCTTGCATTAGCCCTTCTGGGCACTTCGGCCAGTTTGTCAACCATCGCTCTATTACTCTCATCATACTCTTGCCTTGGCCTCCTCCTGTTCTGTGGTGGGTTATACATCACTGCAATTACCACCTTGGGACCTCCAGACTGAAGCATTCCTATTATGTAATCTCTTGCTCCTCCTCTATCTCCTCTCTCCAGTTCCAGCTCGTCAAAATCCCATCGGTTTTTGATCATCAGTGCCACTCCTCCACCTCCTCTGTTCCCTCTGTCTTTCCTCAGGATCTGATATCCTGTTGGAAAGATGGTATCTGTTATCATCCCTATGAGCTTGGTTTCAGTGAGGGCTGTGATGCCTCCTTAACTATTTCATGCCACTCCTCCCACTTATTCGTTATTCCATCAGCGTTGGTGTACCATAAACCTCAGTTTCCTCTCTAACACTGTTTTGGGGGGTCTGTGAGGGTGGGGGACCTGGCAGTGTGCTACGGGATTCTAGAGCATAGTGTGGGGTGGAGGCTGTACATGTGGATTGTGGTCTGTGTTGGGATAGTGTGTTTGGTTGTGGGGTTCTGGGGATGGTTCTGTGTGTGCTTGCTCTTGTTGCTCTGCCCTGCTCTGGTTGTCCTCTGCTGATTCTGTCCTTGTCTTTCTTCCTAGCTCCTTTTGCTTTTGTCTCCACTCCTTCAGCTGCTGTCGTTCTCTTTTTTGTTCTGTCTCGGTCTAGGAACACCCTCTTGTATCTCAGACATGTCATCTATGCCTATTTCTTTGATGATGTTTTCAATCTCCTGTTTTTCTTTCTGCCATCTTTCATTGTGTATCCTTAACTTGCTCTCCTGAAAGCCTTGAATAAACACTGACTTCTCCCTCTCCTCCCATTGCCTTTCCCTCTGTGTCATTGGTTCCCATTTGTACATGGCCAATTTCTCCCTAATGCTTTCCTGTAGCGCTTGGTGGCATGGTCGGGCCACTGCCTGTGACCTATCCCCCTCTCCACCCTCACCCCCCTCCCCCACCACCACAGCTGCTCCCAGTTGCTCTCCCCCTTCATTCCTCAGCCCTGCTTGGTGGGCTGATAGGGCCTTAGCATAAGTTATGTCTCTTTCCTTCCCGTTGGGCTCCTCATTCAGTAGGGGTGTACCAGCTTCAGATGCTATGTCTCCTCTGGTCCATACCCCTGTAACTCGCTTCAGCCTATCTACCTCATATTCTAGGGCCCTTATCCTGGCTACTGCAGCTTCGACTTGTGACTCCCATTTCTTCTTCTCCTCCTCCAACCTCTTTTCCTATTTCACAGAAAGCTCTGCCTTCATCCTTTTCTCCATTTTCTCAGAAAACTCGCCTAGTTTGCTCTCGTACTCTTGTTCCATCCTTTTGCATTGCTCTTCCATCCATTCTTCCTTACCAGAGCCATTCTCCTCTGATCCCCTGGGTCTTCGAGTTACCCTCTGAGCCACCATTTTTTTTTTTATGTGCTGTAGTTGTGGGAAAGGGGTGGAAGGAAGGAAAAGAGAGGGGAATGGGGGAGGAAGTGAGAGGAAGAGGAAAGGGAGAGGGGAAAGAGATGGAGAGAGAGAGAGAGATGGAGAAAGAGAAAGAGAGAGAGAGTGTAGGGAGGGTGTGCTTGTGGGTGGGTGGGGGAGTTGTAAGGGGGAGAAGGAGGGAGGGGGTTAGGGAGAGTGATGGAGGAGTGGAGAAGGTGGGAAGGGGGCTAGAGGGAAAGGGGGTGGAAGGGAGGAAGAAAAAGAGAGGGGAATGGAGGAATGGAATAAGGGAGGAAGAGGGGAAAGAGCGAGAGAGAGTGTGTGTAGGGAGGGTGTGCATGTGGGTGGGGGTAGTTGTAAGGGGGAGAGGAATGTGTGTGTGTGTATGTGTGTACTCACCTAATTGTGGTTGCAGGGGTCGAGACTCAGCTCCTGGCCCCGCCTCTTTGCTGTCTGCTACTGGGTCTCTGCTCTCCCTGCTCCATGAGCTTTATCATACCTTGTCTTAAAACTATGTATGGTTCCTGCCTCCACTATATCTTTCTCTAGTCCATTCCACTTCCTGACTACTCTGTGGCTGAAGAAATGTTTCCTGACATCCCTTTGACTCATCTGAGTCTTCAGCTTCCAGTTGTGTCCCCTTGTTTCTGTGTTCCCTCTCTGAAACAACCTGTCACTATCTACCTTGTCAATTCCCCGCAGTATTTTGTATGTCGTTATCATGTCTCCTCTGACCCTTCTTTCCTCCAGTGTTGTTAGTCATATTTCCCTCAATCTTTCTTCATAAGACAGACCCCTGAGTTGTGGAACTAACCTTGTCGCAAACCTTTGCACTTTCTCCAGTTTCCTTACGTGCTTGACCAGGTGTGGGTTCGTATGTGTGTGTGTGTGTGTGTGTAATGTGTGCATTCGCAAATGTAGTGTAGACTTGCACATCATTCAGTGGAATCGAAAATCTATGGAAATACGTTTCTCTCATGTCATTTCTGGATATCTCATATAATCGACAATGAGAGAGAGAAAAAAGGAAGAATGTAGAACTCTTCAACTTTCTTTCATTATGACTTGTGGGACCATCTGTTGCTCCCCCACCAGCTAGATGACAAAAATATTTTTCTCTCGCCTTCAGCAATATGAAGTGCTAAAGATTAGGAAAAAATTAATAGTTTTTCAATATTTTTGTTGCAATTTTGGCGAAAAGGTCTGTACATTTCAGGAATGCTGATTTGCCATTGTGGTCTTATAGACCAGGTCTGTGTACTCTGTTTTGCTAGCCGCAAGTGTCGCCTTGAAGACCTAGTTTATGTACTCTTGCTAGCCGCAAGTGTGGCCTTGAAGACGTGGTTTGTGTATTTCAGTGACATTGGTTTACCAGTGTGGTCTTGATGACCTAGTCCAGTGTATCTTGCTAACTGCTGGCTCTCTTGGTCCCTACTTACTCGGCTTTATGTATTTATCTCAGTAATGCTAACCCTCTTGGGCCCTATCTACTCTGAAAGCTGTGGATAAGAGATTCTCTTCACTACATCCTCATCATCTAGCTCATTCCCATTATTTACCACAATTACACTTCCTCGTGATGCATCCGCATATTGAGCTTCCATCGCGCATTTGCCTTTGCAATGAAAACATTATTTCTGTATCCGCCTGTTAAATTCTCTGACTACTTTGTACATTGTAACCATGGATTTCCTGATCCTTTTCTCTTCTAAGGTAATCAGTTTCTTTAATCTTTCCTGGGCTTTCGAGTTTCACATTGATGTTGAGATACATGATAAAATATACGTAGAAAGTACTTAAATGCCTAGTTCTGAATCTACATACTGCTATACCAACATACTGGAGTTAGAGAAATGGGAGGAAGTGTAAAATAAACCCAGTGAAAAGCAGGGGTGCTGTGAACACAATAAGAGAATGACTCACGAAATCGTAATGACACGATTGCAAACAAACTATACCCCGGGTGGGGTCGAACCCTCGGTCACAGAGTCTCAAAACTCCAGACCGTCGCGTAAGCTAGCTGGCCCAGTGGCTTACGCGACAGTTTGGTTTTTTGAGACTTTACAATAAGAGAACATTGTAAAAAACATCCGTGATCCTAGACTATTCAACATCTTACCAGAAGATATCAGAAACACTACTGGTACAAGTGTAGAAGTCTTCAAGAAGAAGCCCGAAAAATATCTCCACCATGTGCCAGATCAACCAGACTGTGATGAATATGTGAGTCTGTGGGCCGCCAGTAGCAACAGTCTGGTTGATTATGTAGGCACCAAATAAGCCTGGCCCAGGGCCGGGCTCCGGAAGTAGAAAAACTCTCTACCATGTAGAGAGTTTGACCTGAAGGATTCATTGAATTCATATCCGTACCTGCTATGTTTTTCACCATTTTAACTTCAACAAGGAACTCGTAACTGTACTGGATGCTCCTTATTTAGCATTCATAGTTTCTTATAGTTTATTTCGCCTATAAGTTGTAATTAAGGTGCAACCGGATAAAATTTCCATCAACTTAGCCCTCATAACCTCCACGTTTCTGATCCTCCCTATGAATCCCTATTCTTCCAGTTAGTTACATTGTAGTAGAAATCTCTTATAAGTACTAGCTTTGCTTTGGTCATATCGGCTCTTCTTGCATATCCCTGTGTTGATGTGCTGCTGTTTCCTGGTGGACTGGACTGTATAGCATCATTATTACACCTCGCTGTCCTCTGGTGTTGCTTGTGTTTATCATCGCAACTCAACTCTTTTTCTGATTACACTGGTCAACAATTTTTGAAAAGTTGTATGCTTCTTAAATAAGATTAGTTAATTCTTATGTATTTTCATGTCCTAAATCCAAATATCACCTTGAAAAATTCTTATTAGCTAAAGGTTTAAAGATAAGAGACATGTAATATTTTATTATTTTATTATAACGTACAGTATGTGTCAGTATATGGACCTACTAATTATTAGTTCCACTCTTCCATTTCCATGTTTCCTCAATATTTTCTCGCATTAGTATCCTAATGCGATTATTGAATCTTATCATCCCAGTAAGAAGTTTGATTATGAGAGCTATGATATGTGGGGTTGCCCTGGCTATTCGTTCATAAGAGCATAAGAAAGAAGGAACACGGCAACAGGCCTACTGACCCAAGCGAGGCAAGTCCAAGTCTCCTACCGGCTTAAGCCAATGACCCAACCTAGTCCGATCAATAAATTCTTTCACTGTGATTCAGTTTGCAGTGTCCTGGCTTCCTGTTTCTTGTCCGTGCTTCAGGGTGGGGAAGGGTAGAAATAAGGTTGGTGATGGGTGGGGGGTAGTTATAAAGGATGAAATTGGGTTATGGGAAATGGGTAGGGCTATTGGGGTAGGTGTGGGGAGCATGAATGTAGATGGGGAAGTGAGATAAGGTGTTTGGATAGTATTGCGTTATTGTGTTTGTGTTATAAATGGAAGCAGAACTTTATCTCGTCTTCCTGAGGGCCTGGCAGGGCGTTGCCAAGGAGCGAGGATTTCTGGAGTCTTGGATCCCTCTCTTCTTATCTCCTCCACTGGTTCACCTTCCTGTGTTTGTCAGTTTTACTCGCTGTCTCACTGCGCGCGCGCGCGCCTTTATATGTATGTATGTGTGTGTACTCACCTAGTTGTGGTTGCAGTGGTCGATTCATAGCTCCTGGCCCCGCCTCTTCACTGGTCGATACTGGATCACTCTTCCTGCTCCATGAGCTTTATCATACCTCTTCTTAAAGCAATGTATGGATCCTGCCTCCACTACATCACTTCCCAAACTATTCCACTTCCTGAGTTACCATTTTGTCCTAGGCACATGTCGATTTGACACTAGGCCTGTTGTATGTGTGTGTGTGTGTGTGTGTAGGAACACTGAATGTTTGCCCGTCAATAGAACCGCCTCCGTGCGTTAAGCGAGAGCTTTACCACTAGGCCACCGGTGAGTGTGTGTGTATGTGTGTACTTACCTATTTGTAGGGGTCGATTCACAGCTCCTGGCCTCATGTGTGCGTGTGTTTAATATGGATAACAAACTGAAATTAGCGTAATATAATGCGTCGCATTCTTGCTATATACATATAACAATTTAATTCATTATGTATACACTAAGGAGCTGGTTGAGAAAACTTCGCCACACCATTGAAAGGCGTCCAACGTGGTGAAACACCAGTTAAATAACAAACATTGCCATACAACGACACACCAAGAACAAAAATACAAACCTAATAATTTTACAAACAGCGGTAGATGCATGATATGACCCGTCGATCTGTATTAGTCGTGGTGGAAATACAACGAGAAATAAGCAACAGTTGTGCTGGGAAAGTTATTAGCACATTGAAGTAGTGGTGACGTCTGGCATTTCCCACCTGGAGCAGAGAGGCCCAGGGAGCGGCTGGTCTCAGTAGCTGGCTAACATTATACGTGTGGTGGTTCATCAACTCCATTCTCCCCGTACTGCTTCTTGTGAGGTAAGCTTCGTGCACTGTATGTCTACGATAGTCTTGGCAGGTCGTCTGTTATGTAGCCTCATCACGTCGACTCGCTCAGAGTGGTGTGTTGCCTAGCGTGGGTCAGTCCACAGGGTGGGCACACTATTTACGCATGCCACTTAATATGATCAGGCATGCGCTGCATGACCCATACAGGTTAGGAGCTTATTTTAATACACAAGGCTCCGTAGTTTGATAATGCTATAGTTTAATATCTCATTCAAGGAACATGGGTCTGATATCTCAACAATTCTGGGGCATTATGAAAAACTTTGATTTCCCAACCGCTCATACGAATGTTGATTATATAACAAGTTATCAGGGAGTGTTTTAATGATTCATCCTTCGGCGTGGTAAAGTCTCTCTCCATTAACAAGTATCAAACAATGTGCTCATAATAGAGAAAAGCAGATTTACAATGTCATTGGAATAGGTTTGTGTCCACCTTGTAAGCTTCCCTCAGGGGAGGTTCCTTGATGCTGGTGAGGGGCTCTTGATTTAGGGAATTGGATCTGTGCTCCTGTTCCCTGAATTGAGCCAGAATACTTTCCATCCTCTTCCCACAGGCGCTGTATAATCCCTACAAGTTTAGCGCTCCCCATAATGATAATAACCTTGTAGGCTACCAAATGTAATAGCGGAGGATATATTTTTTTATACGTTCTTTGATATCTGGTAAAGAGATCTTGATCCAGGACACTGAAGCTACCCTCCCTATTATTCGACAGAATCTGATTGTTTCCCATCCCCCAGGCTTAGTGTGACCCCCCAAGAGTTTAGCGCTTTCACATAATGGTAATGTGTAATGGTAACGTTCTGGGGCCAGTACCCCATTACTTAACAATTGAATGTTGAATAATTACTATTTACGTCATGTGTGTACCCTTGCTCCTCCAGAGTGTTACAAGGAAATACATACTAGGCTGAAGACGTTAATTATCATATAACTCGAGTATCGTCTCTTATTATGGGTAGTGGCAACCATAGGTACAGTAGGAAAATATTGCAACTCTCCAAGGACCCGAGAGAGAAAACGCTGTAGACTGCTATTATAATATATATATATATATATATATAATAATAGCAGTCTACAGCTTTTTCTCTCGGTCCTTGGAGAGTTGCAATATTATAATATATATATATATATATATATATATATATATATATATATATATATATATATATATATATATATATATATATATATATATATATATATATATATATATATATATATATATATATATATATATATATATATATATATATATATATATATATATATATATATATATATATATATATATATATATATATATATATATATATATATATATATATATATATATATATATATATATATATATATATATATATATATATATATATATATATATATATATATATATATATATATATATATATATATATATATATATATATATATATATATATATATATATATATATATATATATATATATATATATATATATATATATATATATATATATATATATATATATATATATATATATATATATACGTGTCGTGCCGAATAGGTAAAATTGGTCAATTAACAAGAACGCAAGAACTTTTTTAAAATTAAGTCCTTTCTAAAAATTTCTCTTATGCATTTAAAATATATATGTATATATTTAATTTACGTTAATATAAGAATTAATGATATTGTAGGAAAAGAACCTTCGGAAACTTGCATAACTATTATAACAAGCGCAATTAAATTTAGCCTAATCCAACTAAATATATTTTATATAAGCTTTCAGTAATTTAATAAACACAATGAAATATATTTTGTTCGTTAGATTCACATACACAAATTTTCGCTTGCCCTATTCGGCAAGAAGTGCGTTGTTCTTTAAGCCAAAATAGCAAGTTTTACCTATTCGGCACAAGGGGAGGTGGACCGGTAAACCAGCAAAAGGCTTCGGTCAAATGACCAAAAACTCCAGTTGCTGGTCATTATTTAATATTTATTTCTAAAAGTACATGTTACAACTTATACAGTTGTAACATGATTGTGACCAGATCTACCTGAGTTCATTACCTTTGTAACTTGCTCAGCTATCAAAACTTTGAGGCCCAGTCCCTGGACCCATTATGTACCTCTAATCTTTTGACTACCGCCCACAGGATGGGTATGGGGTGCATAATAAAGATATTAAACTAAACTACAGAACTAAATAACTTCAATGATATACAATATAAAAATTCCCTCTACCCTCCAGGTAGCATTTCGGGCAACTTAGGCTAATCTTGTCCCCCAGGATACGACCCACACCAATCGGCTAACACCCAGGTACTTGCTGCTAGGTGAACAGGGACAGAGCAGATGTAAAGAAACACGCCCAATGTTTTCACCCGTACCGGGGATCGAACCACGGACACTGTGTGCCAGCTAAGTGCGCTACCAACCGAGCTACGGGACCCGCGTCAGGAAAAATTGTCCTATTACGTGACAAACCTTACCTAACCTAACCTAACCTAAAATAACCTAACCTAACCTCTGCTGCCGCCATCTCACGCTGCTTGTTCTCATTATGCCTACCCTATCATGAAGCCTGCCCTCCACTGCTGCTTGTCCTATCATAAGAAGATAATAAAAAAGGAGCACTTCAGTAGGCGGGTTCTCAAATCCAACTCTTTTTCACTCATATTTACCATACTTATTTTTAAAGCAACCTAAAGTGTTAGCTTCTATCATTGTATACTTGGCAAATTGTTCCACTCGTCTACGTCTCTTATCTCCAAACCAGTACTACTCTTCTACATCCTTTCTGAATCTGAATGCATCCAACTTGAACACATTATTTCGAGCTCTTTCTTAGTTCGATATCCTCAACACCCTATTTATACGTTCTTTATTACACTTGTACCCCTGTGGTTTAGCGCTTCTATTTGATTATAATAATAATAATATTACACTTGTATCTTCATCCATCACTTACCTTATTCTACGTATGTATGTATATTAATGAATATCCATTCTGGAGTATGGACACCAGAATTGCACTCTATGGTCTAAATGAGACTAATATGTTGTGCTTTGGATTCATGTTGCTTATATTGCTTGATGTAAATCCAAGCAGTCTCTCAACTTTATTATGGAGGCTTAGGCTGCCGTCTTTCTTTCAGATTTCTTGCCATAACGCCCAAGCTTTTTTTCACATTCTGTATGATCATGTTCAATATTATTGAAATAATAAGTACTAGGAGTTCAACCAATTAAGATGCCTGATCGAACCTAATTAAGATGCTGCATGACCAATACGTGTTTAGTGCTTCCCCGTAATTAGAATAAATAAAGTTTAGTGCATGTTAGGATTATTTTCATTTCCTAGGATTAGGACTCTGCACCTTTTCAAGTTGAACTTCATTTGCCATTTTTTTTTTCCGACCATACTAGCTTATATAAATTATTCTAAGTTCAACGGTAGCCTCCTTATATAACATAATCACTTGTTTTTTAAAAGGGGCAGATCTATAAGCCAGCGGAAGGCCGCTGTCAGATGACCAAAAGATCCAGTTGGCGGGTCATCGTAAGACATTCGTCAGGAAACAATTGTCCTGTTTCCTGACTAGTCTTAATTAACCTAACCTAGGTTGCCTCCTTAGAATTTGTTTAACGGCCTAATTTTGTCTCAGAGAAATTGACTCGTGTCGAGTTTTTATTCCCATATCATAGTCATGAATTAAAAAGAATACAGAGAAGATTGCTTACGTGTTTCTCTAAACCAATTTGTCGGTGTCTGTTACCAAGGTTAATAAAATACGAATTATAACATGATACAAAGTATCCTAGTGTAACTGAGTGTAATTAGCTTCCCGCCGAGCCTCTGATATTATCCCAATTATTCTTTATTACATAATGGTCTGTCCTTTCTCTCTCTCTCTCGAGATATTTCAACTCTACCCTGGTTCTCCCATGCTAAGGAACCGGAGCTTCTCTCGCGTGGATCTCATCTGATTGCAGCCGTTTCTACGGGTTTAGCGTTTGCCACAATATATATTATCCAGAAGTTTTAAGAATTGAAACACTCGTATCACCTAGAATGACTGAGATAATACTTATATCATTGAAAACTATCGTAGACTAAAATCGGCGCTAGCAAGAGCTGTAGTAAGGCGCTAGCAAGAGCTGTAGTAAGGCGCTAGCAAGAGCTGTAGTAAGGCGCTAGCAAGAGCTGTAGTAAGGCGCTAGCAAGAGCTGTAGTAAGGCGCTAGCAAGAGCTGTAGTAAGGCGCTAGCAAGAGCTGTAGTAAGGCGCTAGCAAGAGCTGTAGATAGTGTCTTGATGATGGTGATGGGCTCTTGATTCAGAGTTGGGACAAACCTACCTTTATTAAATTTGATTGTCTCGTATCCTCTACTGATTTAGCGCTTCAACATTATAAATAATACTTTGAATCTTTATAACTACCTGTTGTAGTTATAAAGTTTTGAAAGTATTGAAGGACTGAAGTTTAGGATTAGAGATAAACGTTTATCATAGTTATTTCTGTTATATTTAGTTATCAGTCTCGCTAGATAAACTGATAACCTGGAGACAACTGTTGTTTGAGTGTCAGGGTTGCCAGGGGACCTTGATGTTGATCAAGGGTTTCTTGATCCTAATAATTGAGGCTACCTTTTTGGATTAGACCTGATGGCTTCCCAATCCCCAGGTGTTATATTCCCTACGGGTTTAGCTCTGCCAAATGAACATAAAAATTGTCATCGCTCTAAAAAAAAAAAAAAAAAAAAAGGGAAGTGTACCTGACTCTGCAGTCAGGCAGCAGCGGACATGAAACGTCAGTGCAGCCGACTTCATAGATCAGGGTAGGTCAGACGGTTGCACAGATCAGGGTAGTTCAGACGGTTGCACAGATCAGGGTAGGTCAGACGGTTCCACAGATCAGGGTAGATCGGACGTCCTGCAAATCGGGGTAAAACAGATCACTGGCAAATTTGGGTGGTCTGGTGGCTAGAGCTCTCGCTTCACACACTGAGGGCCCGGGTTCGATTCCCGGCGGGTGGAAACATTTCGACGTGTTTCCTTACACCTGTTGTCATTTTCACCTAGCAGCAAATAGGTACCTGGGTTGTTAGTCGACTGGTGTGGGTCGCATCCTGGGGGACAAGATTAAGGACCCCAATGGAAGTAAGACAGACAGTCCTCGATGACGCACTGACTTTCTTGGGTTATCCTGGGTGGCTAACCCTCCGGGGTTAAAAATCCGAAGAAATCTTATCTTTATCAGACAACCCACAGGTCAGGCAGGCCAGGCCCCACTCTACAAGTCAGGGCTCAACAGACCTCTCTGCATCTTAGCCAGATGAGAGCTCCATGGACTATCTGAGAACTCCATGGACTGTATGAGAGCTCCATGGACTGTATGAGAGCTCCATGGACTGTATGAGAGCTCCATGGACTGTATGAGAGCTCCATGGACTGTATGAGAACTCCATGGACTATCTGAGAGCTCCATGGACTATCTGAGAGCTCCATGGACTGTGTGAGAGCTCCATGGACTGTGTGAGAGCTCCATGGACTGTGAGAGAGCTCCATGGACTATCTGAGAGCTCCATGGACTGTGTGAGAGCTCCATGGACTATCTGAGAGCTTCATAGACTATCTGAGAACTCCATGGACTGTATGAGAGCTCCATGGACTGTATGAGAGCTCCATGGACTGTATGAGAACTCCATGGACTATCTGAGAGCTCCATGGACTATCTGAGAGCTCCATGGACTGTGTGAGAGCTCCATGGACTGTGTGAGAGCTCCATGGACTGTGAGAGAGCTCCATGGACTATCTGAGAGCTCCATGGACTGTGTGAGAGCTCCATGGACTATCTGAGAGCTTCATAGACTATCTGAGAACTCCATGGACTGTATGAGAGCTCCATGGACTGTAATGAGAGCTCCATGGACTGTATGAGAGCTCCATGGACTGTATGAGAGCTCCATGGACTGTATGAGAGCTCCATGGACTGTATGAGAGCTCCATGGACTATCTGAGAGCTCCATGGACTATCTGAGAGCTCCATGGACTATCTGAGAGCTCCATGGACTATCTGAGAGCTCCATGGACTATCTGAGAGCTCCATGGACTATCTGAGAGCTCCATGGACTATCTGAGAGCTCCATGGACTATCTGAGAGCTCCATGGACTATCTGAGAGCTCCATGGACTATCTGAGAGCTCCATGGACATAGCTCCATGGTAGAGCTCCATGGACTATCTGAGAGCTCCATGGACTGTATGAGAGCTCCATGGACTTGATCATGGACTGAGAGCTCCATGGACTTTGAGAGCTCCATGGACTGTAGAGAGCTCCATGGACTGTATGAGAGCTCCATGGACTGTATGAGAGCTCCATGGACTGTGTGAGAGCTCCATGGACTGTGTGAGAGCTCCATGGACTGTGAGAGAGCTCCATGGACTATCTGAGAGCTCCATGGACTGTGTGAGAGCTCCATGGACTACGAGAGCTCCATGACTATCTGAGAACTCCATGGACTGTGTGAGAGCTCCATGGACTGATGAGAGCTCCATGGACTGATTGAGAACTCCATGGACTATCTGAGAGCTCCATGGACTGTAGTGAGAGCTCCATGGACTGTGTGAGAGCTCCATGGACTGTGTGAGAGCTCCATGGACTGTGAGAGCTCCATGGACTGTGGAGAGCTCCATGGACTTTGAGAGCTCCATGGACTGTTGAGAGCTCCATGGACTATCTGAGAGCTCCATGGACTGTCTGAGAACTCCAGGACTATCTGAGAGCTCCATGGACTGTCTGAGACTCCATGGACTGTATGAGAGCTCCATGGACTTCTGAGAGCTCCATGGACTATCTGAGAGCTCCATGGACTATCTGAGAGCTCCATGGACTATCTGAGAGCTCCATGGACTATCTGAGAGCTCCATGGACTATCTGAGAGCTCCATGGACTATCTGAGAGCTCCATGGACTATCTGAGAGCTCCATGGACTATCTGAGAGCTCCATGGACTATCTGAGAGCTCCATGGACTATCTGAGAGCTCCATGGACTGTATGAGAGCTCCATGGACTGTATGAGAGCTCCATGGACTGTATGAGAGCTCCATGGACTGTATGAGAGCTCCATGGACTGTATGAGAGCTCCATGGACTGTATGAGAGCTCCATGGACTGTATGAGAGCTCCATGGACTGTATGAGAGCTCCATGGACTGTATGAGGAGCTCCATGGACTGTAGAGAGCTCCATGGACTGTATGAGAGCTCCATGGACTGTATGAGAGCTCCATGGACTGTATGAGAGCTCCATGGACTGTATGAGAGCTCCATGGACTGTATGAGAGCTCCATGGGCTGTATGAGAGCTCCATGGGCTGTATGAGAGCTCCATGGGCTGTATGAGAGCTCCATGGACAATGAGAGCTCCACTGACTATCCATCTAAGGGCTCCACGGACTATCCTAGCCTTACACGTACTAGATACAGATTGCACTCACGCACAGCATTAACCCCCATCAATCGAACGTCCCCAAAAACAGAAAACAAATCTTGCGTATATCATGAGTCAGCAAGGGCTCTTGATCGAAAGAACTGAAGCTTCCCCTTTCCCTTTCCTAGAATCGAATTTGATGTCTCTTATACCCCCTCAAGGCAATATATCTTTGCTGCTTAAGATGCCTCAACAACTATGTCATGCAGGAATAATAATAATAATATCTTTATTTCTACAAGTACATTTACAAGGTATACAGGCCTAGCTGACATCAATGACATACTACTCTATAGAAAGCCGCTTGTTATGCTGAGCATTTCGGGCAAATTAGGTCAGTTTTGTCCCAGGATGCGACCCACACCAGTCGACTAACACCCAGGTACCCATTTTACTGATGGGTGAACATAGACAAACAGTGTATGGAAACACGCCCAATGTTTCTACCCTTGCCGGGAATCAAACACGGACCCTCACCGTGTGAAGCGAGAGCGTTTGTCACCAGGCCACGGGTAGTCCATCGGATTAAGGCAATGTATGACCCTCTACGGGTTGTTCATGAATATAAAAATGTAAAAAAAAAATCTGAATTACAACATATACTTAAATCAAGACCCACAAAGAAGATTTGATGTAGTGAGTATTAGAATCATAACTGGATACAGCTGACGCAGGACAAACCCATAATTCGATACAGCTAACTTAGGACCCCGTAATTCGATACAGCGGACTCTGGACCCTATAAAATGCAGGAGCAGAGCCTGCCCACTCGACAACACCAATGAGTGTGAGATTGACCTTGGACGAGGAGAATCATTGCCAGCCTACGTAAACAGTCTCACCCCGACGACCGTATTTGGCCTCCGTGTTATTCTTCACTTCTCGGCATTATCCTTAAAGAACCGTTGTCTAATCCACGCTGGTTTACCACTTCCTCTGAAATAATAATAATAATTATTATTATTATTATTATTATTATTATTATTATTATTATTATTTTATTATTATTATTAGAATAAGACTGGACATAAAGAGAGCTGGTAAGATTTAGTGTTGTTGTCCTCGCTAGATTACATAGCACAGAATTTAGCCTCGGACAACAGGACAGTCAGTCAGAGTTAGCAACTGAGGATGCAAAAATAAACAAACACACACCCACACACATACACACCCACACACATACACACCCCACACACCACATACACACACATATACAAACACACCACACACATACACCCACACACACATATACACACACCACATACACACACATATACACACCACACACATACACCCACACACACATATACACACCATACACACACCCCACACACACACACCCCACATACACACACACCCCACACATACACACACCCCACACATACACACACCCACACATACACACACACCCCACACATACACACACACCCCACACATACACACACACCCCACACATACACACACACCCCACACATACACACACACCCCACACATACACACACACCCCACACACATACACACGCCCCACACACCACATACACACACCACACATACACACACCCCACACACCACATACACACACCACACACACACCACACACACACATTCACCACACACACACACACACACCTACACATACCACACACATACACACACCACACAAACCACACACATACCACACACATACACACACCACACAAACCACACACATACCACACACATACACACACCACACAAACCACACACATACACACTACACACACACCACACACACATACACCACACACATACACCACACATGAAGATCGGGGAAGGACAAAGAAGACCGCAGACAGAGTATAGGCTAGGTGGCCAAAGACTGCAAACCTCACTCAAGGAGAAAGATCTTGGGGTGAGTATAAAACCGAGCACATCTCCGGAAGCACACATCAACCAGTTAACTGCTGCAGCATATGGGCGCCTGGCAAATCTGAGAATAGCGTTCCGATACCTCAGTAAGGAATCGTTCAAGACACTGTACACCGTGTACGTCAGGCCCATACTGGAGTATGCAGCACCAGTTTGGAATCCACACCTGGTCAAGCACGTTAAAAAATTAGAGAAAGTGCAAAGGTTTGTAACAAAGTTAGTTCCAGAGCTAAGGGTAATGTCCTACGAAGAAAGGTTAAGGGAAATCGGCCTGACGACACTGGAGGACAGGAGTATTAGGGAAGACATAATTACGACATTACAAAATACTGAGAGGAATAGATAAGGTGGACAGACAGGATGTTCCAGAGATGGGACTCAGAAACAATTGGTCACAAGTTGGAAGTTGAAGATTCGGATGATTCAAAGGGATGTTAGGAAGTATTTCTTCAGTCAGAGAGTCGTCAGGAAGTGGAATAGTCTGGCAAGTGAGGTAGTGGAGGCGGGAACCATACATAGCTTTAAGACGAGGTATGATAAAGCTCATGGAGCAGGGAGAGAGAGAACCTAGTAGCGATCAGTGAAGAGGCGGGGCTAAGAGATGAGTCTCGACCCCTGCAACCATAAATAGGTGAGTACACACACCACACACACACACCACACACACACACCACACACACACACACCTACACCACACACACACACCTACACCACACACACACCTACACCACCACACACCTACACCACCACACACCTACACCACACACCACCACACACCTACACCACACACCACCACACACCTACACCACACACCTACACCACACACCTACACCACACACCTACACCACACACCTACACCACACACCTACACCACACACCTACCCCACACACCTACCCCACACACCTACACCACACACCTACCCCACACACCTACCCACACACCTACCCCACACACCTACCCCACACACCTACCCCACACACCTACCCCACACACACACATACACACCCGGTGGCCTGGTACACAGCCCCGGTGGCCTGGTGGCTAAAGCTCTCGCTTCAAGCACGGAGGGCCCGGGTTCAATTCCCGGCGGGGCGGAAACATTTCGAAGTGTTTCCTTACACACCCACACACACACACATACATACAACAGGTCTAATGTCTAATCGACATGTGCCTAGGACAAAATGGTAACTAACTAACACACAGATAGGGAGTTTGACTGGGGCGGTACATCTGTCAAATGATAACGCAGGTGTCCTAAGGCCAGCTCAGCGTGGACAGAAACCTCGCGTAGAGCAAAAGAGCAAATGCTGGCTTGATCCGGATTCTCAGTACGAATACGGAGCAATTGGCTCCTGGAGTTCAACCCCAGGATTACTGACACTATATTAGGTGAAAGAACACATGTGCAACTAATGCGAAATTTTGTTGAGGAGAGCGAAACGTCGCCACAATCAAATGTCACATTAGTTGCAGCTTTGTCCTTTTACCTAACATTTCATCAATAATTCTACCATTATTGTCGCTTGTTCTGTCTAGGCTGGAATATTGCTGCACACTAACTGCACCTTTCAAGGCAGGTGAAATTGCTGAACTAGAAAATGTGCAGAGAAACTTCACAGCACGCATAACTCCGATAAACCACCTCAATTACTGGGAACGCTTGAAGTTCCTAAACCTGTATTCCCTAGAACGCAGGCGAGAGAGATACATTATTATATACACTTGGAAAATCCTAGAGGGATTAGCACCAAACTTGCACGCGAGTCACTCCCTACGAAAGCAAAAGACTCGGCAGACGATGCAACATCCCCCCAATGAAAAGCAGGGGTGGCACTAGCACGTTAAGAGAACACAATAAGTGCCAGGGGCCCAAGACTGTTCAACTGCCTCCCAGCGTACTTAAGGGGGATTACCAATAGACCCCTGGCTGTCTTCAAGCAGGCACTGGACAGGCACCTAAAGTCAGTGCCTGACCAGCCGGGCTGTGGTTCGTACGTCGGCCTGCGTGCGGCCAGCAGTAACAGCCTGGTTGATCAGGCTCTGATTCACCATGAGGCCTGGTCACAGACCGGGCCGCGGGGGCATTGACCCCCGGAACTCTCTCCAGGTAATAACAAAAGCTGACTGCACTGTTTAGACATCCTTGTCTGTTCATGTTAATCTGAAATAAAGATTTCACATAATACATCAAAAGAAATCGAATGTAAATACGGATAAGTGTACGTGCCAGAGAAATGCAATTCAAGCAATGAACAGAAACCTTTTGTAAATATGTCTGAACACTGGGACGGCCAGAGCACACCTGATGCTCTCTTGACTCTTCCTGGCACACCTGATGCTCTCTTGACTCTTCCTGGCACACCTGATGCTCTCTTGACACTTCCTGGCACACATGATGCTCTCTTGACTCTTCCTGGCACACCTGATGCTCTCTTGACTCTTCCTGGCACCTGATGCCTGACTCTTCCGCACCTGATGCTCTCTTGACTCTTCCTGGCACACCTGATGCTCTCTGACTCTTCCTGGCACACCTGATGCTTTACTCTCTGGCACCTGATGCTCTCGATTTCCTGGCACACATGATGCTCTCTTGACTCTTCCTGGCACACCTGATGCTCTCTTGACTCTTCCTGGCACACCTGATGCTCTCTTGACTCTTCCTGGCACACCTGATGCTCTCTTGACTCTTCCTGGCACACCTGATGCTCTCTTGACTCTTCCTGGCACACCTGATGCTCTCTTGACTCTTCCTGGCACACCTGATGCTCTCTTGACTCTTCCTGGCACACCTGATGCGTAGGGTTCATGTTTGTACAAGTATGCACACAGCCACAAGATTTTCCTCAGAGGTGTATTTAAAGTTTATACATGTAACATAGAACCACTTGTGTTGCCAGCATGTTATGTGTTGGGTTAATTCTGACTTCAGATGCAGCTTCAGCACTCTAGAAATAACCTAAAGATCTTTCATTTATAAAAGCTGTATCTAACTGTTAGTTTAATAGTAAGGTATGTTACGACACTGTACGATATGATTAAATCAGAGACCATGAAAACTTTTATGATTCGAATTAACATCGTCAACCCCGGCTCCCTTGATGCCAGTGAAGAACTGTTGATCCAAGGAATTAATTCTGGCCTTCCTTTCATTGGCTCGAAATTACCTCCCATTTCCCCAGGCACTGTATGACTTGTACGGATTTAGCGCTTCTCCATAATCTAGACAGGGTGGCTACCAGTTCAAGACGCGTACGTTATTTCGCTAAGGAAATCAGCGGATACTGTGATGGTATGCCTCTGTGAACGGAGGCTCGAGCCTACACCTCTTCATACCAGAATAATCATTACAGGCTTAGCACTTCAGTTAGATATTAATAATTTAAAATACATTGACACGTAAATTTGTCAGTGCCGGGAACAAGTTCAGTGAACATGAACACAAGTCAGATAAAGTCCTAATAACGACTATCATATTTTGATAGACTTATCAGACTTATCAGATTATCGTGACTGACAATTTATAAATTTCTGTCAAATCTGATGTTATATCTTCAAGTCTAAAAGTCTGTATCAAATGCCTTCTGCTAGTCTGCCCTTGACACAAACCTAAAACCTGAGAGCATAGAAGGCACACTGCAGTAGGCCTACTGCAATATTGATAAAATTGCCGACAATGTTAAGTAAAAGGACATGTATATGCAACTCCTCGTGTGACATTGTGGCAACGTTTTGCTCTCCAGGCGTTTTACAAAGCTCCTGGAGAGCGAAACATTGCCACAGTAAAGTGTCACATTGCACCTAACAGGCCTAGTGTCCCATGCTAGGCAGGTCCAACTCCCTCCCACCCACACCCACTCCTGTACCCGTCCAAGCTGTATTTAAAGCTATACCTAATATTGCTGCCTGACTGACGTTACCCAGGAGAGTTTCTTCGACTCATCGAGGGTACAACAGTCGTTATCAGGATAGAACTAGTAATAAGACAGTTCTCAGCAGACAGCCTCGGTAAGGACTAAGTCCCCTGCTGTCTGGCCTTCCCACGTACTCCCATGTACTTCATATAGCTCAGCCCTGGGCGAAACATCGTCTTTATACTCGTACTTTGTCGACAGACGAGTCAAAGGACATTAGTAGACCTTCGTAAGCGTCGCGCCTGGATACCGATGAAGTGCTCTTGATCCAGGGTATTAGAGCTTCCCTTGCCCTTCCATGGATCACACCTCAGGCGCTGCCACGGCATCTAGAAGCTCAACACTTCTTCACGCGGGAATATGACAATAAATCACTTTAATCAACTGGTGGAACATGACTGAGCAGCACTGTTGTTGTTGATGCGGAGATCCGTGTGTTGCTTGATGGTGTGAATGTTGAGGTGTTGCTTAATGGTGTGAATGTTGAGGTGTTGCTTGATGGTGTGAATGTTGAGGTGCTGCTCGATGGTGTGAATGTTGAGGTGTTGCTTGATTGTGTGAATGTTGAGGTGTTGCTTGATTGTGTGAATGTTGAGGTGTTGCTTGATGGTGTGAATGTTGAGGTGTTGCTTGATGGTGTGAATGTTGAGGTATTGCTTGATGGTGTGAATGTTGAGGTGTTGATGGTGTGAATGTTGAGGTGTTGCTTGATGGTGTGAATGTTGAGGTGTTGCTCGATGGTGTGAATGTTGAGGTGTTGCTCGATGGTGTGAATGTTGAGGTGCTGCTCGATGGTGTGAATGTTGAGGTGCTGCTTGATGGTGTGAATGTTGATGTGCTGCTTGATGGTGTGAATGTTGATGTGCTGCTTGATGGTGTGAATGTTGATGTGCTGCTTGATGGTGTGAATGTTGAGGTGCTGCTTGATGGTGTGAATGTTGAGGTGTTGCTTGATGGTGTGAATGTTGAGGTGTTGCTTGATGGTGTGAATGTTGAGGTGTTGCTTGATGGTGTGAATGTTGAGGTGTTGCTTGATGGTGTGAATGTTGAGGTGCTGCTTGATGGTGTGAATGTTGAGGTGCTGCTTGGTGTGAATGTTGAGGTGTTGCTTGATGGTGTGAATGTTGAGGTGCTGCTTGATGGTGTGAATGTTGAGGTGTTGCTTGATGGTGTGAATGTTGGTGTTGCTTGATGGTGTGAATGTTGATGTGCTGCTTGATGGTGTGAATGTTGAGGTGTTGCTTGATGGTGTGAATGTTGAGGTGTTGCTTGATGGTGTGAATGTTGAGGTGTTGCTTGATGGTGTGAATGTTGAGGTGCTGCTTGATGGTGTGAATGTTGAGGTGCTGATCGATGGTGTGAATGTTGAGGTGCTGATCGATGGTGTGAATGTTGAGGTGCTGCTTGATGGTGTGAATGTTGAGGTGTATCTTGACTGTGAATGTGGGGGACAAAGCGCTCTGACGATGCATTTTTCTATTCATTTATGAAGGAAGATCTGCAGTGAGAGAGGAAGGAAGGAAGGAAGGGGGTAGAGGGAAAACAGGTGAGTATAAGTTAGAAAGGGACAGGAGAGAGAGAGGGAGAGATTTCCTTCAGAGTTTACAAAGGTACGGCTGCTTTTACATGTGAAACATTGCAGGTATTTCCAATAAAATTCCTCGACGGGAATTACTGAGGAAGGTGGGCCCCTCTGGCCGTCCAGTCTGGTTTTGGAACACATGAACGATGTTGAAACATCTGTGATGTATGCCAGTGTATTCTAATATATCGGGGGTGGAAACACACGACTTGTAAACACCATTCCTTTATTATCGTGAGTTGATGCCAGCATAAATCAGGTTGAAATGAGAAAGTGAAGATGTATATTTAAAGTCACCTTTCCTTTCAGCTATTTAACTTAAACTGTACATGTGGCATTTTCTAGACATGTAATGATGTATTTTATTTGCTTCTAATATTAAGGCTGGCCAGTAGTGTTTCAGCTGTCATACCGTGAACGCAAGTGTCTGTCAGCTATTCAACATACAACATACCCCGAGTTAGCTTCTAAGATTGCAAAGTAATGGTTTATAGAATGCCATTTATCCTCCTAGCTGTCGTTAGAGTAAAAAATAGTGAAATGAAAATAGTGCCTTTTATTAGCAATATTTAGCTGTCGTGAAACTTTCAAAATTTATCGTTAATTTAATAAATTTCAGTAAAACTTTATGGTGATTTTATTTAGCATTTTGAATTAGTGCTTCTCGGTTTGTGCATGGCCTTAGTAACGTAACGTATTAAAGGCTTTAGCAATATACTCTTCTAAGTAGTCACGGAAATGAACCTGGTAAAAAAAATTTCAGTTTATCTCTCGTGGAAAACTATTAGACATTTATTTCTGAAGTCATTTAATCCTGGTAAAATCATGCAAAAAAAACAACGGAATTGGTATCCTTTATGTCTATTTTTTTGCACTTATCACCACTGAAAGGGTTTTTGTATTTCAATGTCGCAATAAACTTGATGATGTATGTCTTGTCTAGTTAACCAAGTCTGCAAGTTCTTCTAAAGTACGGCATTTGCTCTTCACCTTGACCGTATTCGTATGTGAAGGAGCTAAGTATGTCAGTCATAAGGTATACCATGTCTGACCTGTGGGTGACAATGTCGCTGCCTGAGGCTACAGCTGGGTGGAAACTGACACTGTCGCCGCTCAAGGTTAGCCTTCACCAGCCCTTGGCCCTCAGGCTACGACACCGCAGCCGCAGATTTGCTTCGTAATCTTAAGGCGTTGTGAGAGGGAGATATAAAAAAATAATCATTTGAAGTATAAAAAATAATCATTTGAATTATCATGGGGGAGTGCTCAACCCGTAGGGATTATACAGCGCCTGTGAGGGGGGGTTGAAGGTATTCAGGCTCAATTCCGGGAGCTAGAGCACATATCCAATTCCCTAGATCAAGAGCCCTCCCCAGCATCAAGGAACCGCCCCTGAAGAGATAATCATTTGAGGTATACCATATGACTAGTCGACATTACCGCTACCTCGTAGCGGGTATATACAGCCACTACACAATGACATGCATTCAAGTCAGCATAGTCAGATCATTAAAACAATTTCACTGAAGTACAAATATGCAGAAATTCATGTAACCCCAAAACACATCTAAGGTGCAAGTTAGTTTATTCAATTTAACGTCAGCGAGAAATTATTCAACATTGCCTGAAGAGCATTCCTAAACACTGTTAAGTCTTCTGTTGTTTTTTTTAGATGAAAAAAGGTAAGCGCTTCCCCATATAATGTTTAGCGCTTCTTTTGATTATAATAATAATAATTGCCCATATAATACTAATAATAATAATACTAAATTTAAAATACAAAAAGAACCGAGAGAGTAGAAGATACGGGAAGTTTAATTTTAATCAGCTTAGCCCATTCCATGAATTATGAACAGGACAATAATGCAAATCCTTCATACTTGGAAACACACTGAGAGCGTGCAGATGTGCTCGGCGCAGGAGCCCAGAGTCCTGGAGTGGCATGTTTATAAATCTTATATACTACAATGGGGATAGTCACCAGCAAGGGCAAGTCGTGTGCTCACTCTGCAGGGACAAGAATAATGGTGATGAGTCAACCCGTTCGAGGGACTGCTGTAACTTCCGCAGGATAAGATAACAAGGGATTTACAGATAAAATTCTAAGATTCTTTGATTAAATTAAGGTGGAATCCAGAAAGCCATAAAAGCTGCTAATAAAAAAATAATAATTTTATAGAAAAGCTTGAGCTTTACATCTCGGCCCAAATACTGGTTCACAGCAGAAAGACGTATCCTACCTTAATTCGTTACGTAGTCCAGGGCTATGATATACTACCATCCGCTGTGTATGTGTGTGTGTGAAGGAAATAATGTGTGTGTGGGGAGAGAATATAGTGTGTGTGACTGATGCATGTGTGTATGTGAGGGATGTAGTGTGATGACGTGAAGATAATCCTCCGTTTAAGGCCAAATTAGAGCGAATAATTTGCGATCGTCCTGCTTTGTTTATTCTTCTATTAAAATGCAATGTTTTTTTTATATTGAGGATGGCCACTTGGCCAAGCTGAGAATTTACTTTTATACATGATTTTCATTAATCCATGAAAAAAAAAGAACCTTAATCGCCTGTCTGTTAAATAAATTCGTAGAGGTTTTTCTATATTTTGCTTTTTTACTGTTGCAGATGAGTGCAAGAACCACTGTAATGGATGAAGAAGGTTTTCCCTTGGTTGCGAACGTAGACTTGTGTGGCTTTCACGCTGGCGGTCCTGGGCATCAAGATCAGGAATCAGGCGAGAGGACGAGCCAACAAGTGGTAGTCTTAAGGCGATCTCCCGATGGCAGCCGTAATCAGTCAGACATGAAGGTGTTCAGTCGCAGTCTCAAGACCCAGTTTGAGGCCTTGCGGTACTTCCTCACCCGCCGGGAGCTTCACCTCCATTGGAATTTCTTATCTTCGAGTCCCAATCTGCACCTGGACAACCCTCGGGTGCCATTTCATGACGTTTTTGATTCTCCTTCATCAAATCTGTCCTTTCAGCCACCAGGATTCAGACGTGAGCATGAGCTGCATCTCGAAAAGATAACAACAAAAAAGCCCTTCAGACTTCCTCCTACTCCTTCTTATACTGAAAGAAAGCCAAATAAAAATGAAGTCAACATAAGCATATGGAAAGAGTTCTGCCGCGGTCAGTTAGTTTTCGACGACGGTGCAGTGGAATGGAAGGAACTGAAAAATAAGTGTAGATTCTGGATTCCTTTTCAGGTTGTCTTGGGAGATTTTGCAATTTTTTTGCCATGCTGTGTGATTTGGTTGCTTCGATTAATAGTAGCAACATTGAAAATATGTCTTCCGTCCGTTGGACTGCAAATAGTGTACTATCACATCCTGTACAATCACATAAAAATTCACCTAATTGGAAACGAGAGAGGGGTAGATCCTGTATTTACTGGTGCAGTCTATCAGGGTCCCATGATATACAGCGTCAGGTATGCCAGCTGCCCTTACTGCAGATACAAAAGGGAATCCAAAGTGTTGCTCAAATATTTTGATAGCCTATGCCAAGAGAGAAGGGAAATGGCTGTTAGGTAGTGAGGACCTGTGTATGGAAATATGTGCTCGTGTAGCCAGATACTCTACCAATGGAATGGCAATCAGGAAATCGCCTAATTATGAAAAGTTTGCTCTTGATGCGGCATTTACTTTTTTTGCTATGCAAAAAAAAAAGGATGTACTTGCCTCTGATGGTTTACGGACATCTGCATTTTATACCAGTTATATAACAAGTTCTCAAAAAGATGGCAATGAAGTCATCAAGATGTTCATGAATAAACATGCATATGAAGTAACATTGCTGTTGAGATTATAAGAGATCAGAAGCATTATTTTGCTAAAATATTCAAAATGCAGTGTAGAAATTTAAGAAAAGACCATCAGTATATAATCGATTGTTGGTTGGTCTCGGTGTAGTCTTAACTAAAGACTGTCACCGCCATGACCCAAAAAAAAAATCCATATAGATGACTTGAAAATCAATTGTAACTACAATAACCGTTTCTCTTTGGTCTGTGAGATCTGAAAACAAAATATTAGTCTCAAAGCTAAGTTTTGCTTTTTTACATATATATATATTCACTCTTGTGATTATGGGGTCGAGTCTGCTCCAACGATTTTTTTCTCACAGGTTTCTTGTCTAGTGGAGCCTGTAGCAGCTCTGTAAAAATTAAATATGGTGTTGTCTCCCACTACCTGGCCTGTCTTCGTGTGGGATGACCCGTGTTCGTTCTCTCAATTTTCAGTGTTCAGTTTAACATGTTAGTTTGGAGTGACTGTAGCACACTGGATGCCATTCTAGCAGCTTCACCATTTCTGTGTGTTGACAGTACTAAAAATATTCCTTATGTATTTCCTCATTTAGGTCTCTAATGCCACAACTACGACGCCACGCATAACAAAGGAGAATCGAACAAAAAAAGATCAAATTTTGTGTCAAAGACTTAAGTGACTGACTTCTACGGGAAGAGGATTTGCACCTACTAATGCTTCTCTGGTGAACTGAAGGATAGTGCACTCAGTTCACATACTGAGTGTCCGTGGTTCGATCCTCGGCACGGGTGGAAAATTTGGGCATGTTTCCTAACACCTGCTGTCCCTGTTCACCTAGCAGTAAGTAGGTACCTGGGTGTTAGTCGACTGTTGTGGGTCGCATCCTGACGGACAGGATTAAAGGACTCAAAAGGAAATAAGACACAGTCCTCCATGACGCACTGACTTGTGTTGTCCTGGGTGACTAACTCCCCCGGGCTAAAAATCCGAGCTAAATCTTCTCACTGGTATCTTGTTTACTTCACCCCGCCTCAGCAATATACTCTTCCCTGGCATTATATATATAATACATCATATATTTTGAAACTAAAATTATAATTACTATGTAAAGCACAAAATTGTGTGTAATAAAACTGTCTTAACTTTGGTTATATAACTAAACCTTATTTTTCTTCTTGCCATGTGAGTTGTATATATTTTTTTTCATGAGAATTTACAAACGCCACACTGGTGACTATTTTTTTTTTTATATAGAGGCATGAACACTGATGAATTAGACACATCGACTCCAGGCTGAGGGACTGATTACCTCAAATTCCTTCTGAACTTCACTGTTCTTTGTTTAGGACTGATGAAGCCACTGCGGGGCGAAACGTTTCCTCAGTAAAGATACCCAAGTGTTACACATGTGTCTAATTCATCAACTTGTCTATTCTCTGAAATATTTATCTATATGAACACTGATGACTTAATAATATATATAGATACATGAACACTGATATGACTGAGTTCGTACTAAGATGGTGACCCCTCAAGGAAGGTTCCTTGATGCAGGTGAGGGGCTCTTGATCTAGGGAATCTGTGTTCCAGTTCCTTGAATTAAGCCTGAATGCCTTCCATCCCCCTCCCCACAGGTGTTGTATAATCCTACGGGTTTAGCGCTTTCCCCTTGATTATAATAATAACTAAGATGATCCCCTCAAGGGAGGTTCCTTGACGCTGGTGAGGGGCTCTTGATCTAGGGAATTGGATCTGTGCTCCAGTTCCCTGAATTAAGCCTGAATACCTTCCATCCCCCTCCCCACAGGGCGCTGTATAATCCTACGGGTTTAGCGCTTCCCCTCTGACGAGTTTCGAGAGTTCAGATTCACAGACCTACAATATATAACTCGTTAATAATTATTTCAGTTCGACTTTTCCATATATTTGGCTTGCTGACCCCTTGATACTGGGGAGGGACTCTCGCATCAAGGAATTAGAAATGTCCTCTACTTTCTTGGACCAAACCCAATTGTCTCCCATTCCCCAGGTGCTGTATGACCCCTAGGGTCATACAGCACAAATATAGTATCAGTTTTCTATATTGAGTGAGGTTTCTTCACAAGATGTAGAACTTTATTTAAACTTTATGTATAAAATAGTATATTATCACATAAAAACAATGTAAAAAAAGGATATATTTATTGAAGTTACACCCTGTACCATTTAAAATATTTATAATATTTGTCACTAATAAGTTCCAGACTTTTTCATGTTAAATCTCAGTCTTTTACCTTCAACACTGCTTTTGCTACACTTTCGTTTATATATACTTTTTGTGGTGTCTGGCAACATCCAGCAGTAGTCTGCCATCATGTTGACACTTCCTGTACCTGGGTACCTTCTCTCCATTTCCTTTATATCATGGTGAAACCTTCCACCTTGCTCTTCATTCAGAGTTTCCAGGTTTTCTGGAAAGTATCCCAATTGAGCATCCAGGAAATATAATTGAGACGCATATTACATAACAAGACCTTCAACTCTCCTTGTAGTTCCCTAAGACCTTTTTTTATGATAACTTTGTAGGCAATCTATGCTTCGGTTTTTTTCCAACATTAAGCAGAAAGTTTTCAAAAATTCCCATCCCAAAGAAGCTTCCTTATATCTGGATCGACATATACCGTATGTCATCTTTTAGCTTGCCATACGACAATCCTG
The DNA here is from genome assembly GCA_009830355.1 of Cherax destructor. Taxonomy (NCBI): domain Eukaryota; kingdom Metazoa; phylum Arthropoda; class Malacostraca; order Decapoda; family Parastacidae; genus Cherax; species Cherax destructor. Next base: position 115,159 of record WNWK01003226.1, on the reverse strand, counting down.
GAAACTTCTTGCACTAAAACTTAAAACCGTCTCCATCGAATAATGGTAAAGATTTAACAGATGGCTTCATTAAACCAATAGAGCAGTTTTTGGATTAAGCCCACACTCTCATGCTGCATTCCGTGTCCCTGGTGTAAGTCCACTCCCACTTCGCCGTTGTTTCTGAGACCAGTGTAGACTTTTGGTTGTGCTGTTCCATTCACTCAACAAATACGGAAACTTTGTGTATCGCATCGGTTCTAAAAAAACCTTATTTAGAACCAGCTCTAGATTTTCATAACTTTATTTCAGATGCATTTGTCTCTTTTTACGTCTGTCTAGAGCATTACTGAGATTCCCATTCCTTTCCTCTCACTGCATTGTTACTGAAGACGTTTGTAATTTGAATGCGAAAGGTCTCGACCAACCTTATTTCCCTTTCTACACACACACACACATGCACACATTTCGGATAGACTCAGAAGTGTCTCTGTTCGCAGATGATGTGAACTTAATGAGGAGAATTAAATCAGATGAGGATCAGGCAGGACTACAAAGAGACCTGGACAGGCTGGACACCTGGTCCAGCAACTGGCTTCTCGAATTTAACCCCGCCAAATGCAAAGTCATGAAGATCGGAGAAGGGCAAAGAAGACCGCAGACAGAGTATAGGCTAGGTGGCCAAAGACTGCAAACCTCACTCAAGGAGAAAGATCTTGGGGTGAGTATAACACCGAGCACGTCTCCGGAAACACACATCAACCAGATAACTGGTGCAACATATGGGCGACTGGCAAACCTGAGAATAGCGTTCCGATACCTTAGTAAGGAATCGTTCAAGACACTGTACATTGTGTACGTCAGGCCCATATTGGAGTATGCAGCACCAGTTTGGAACCCACACCTGGTCAAGCACGTCAAGAAATTAGAGAAAGTGCAAAGGTTTGCAACAAGGTTAGTTCCGGAACTAAGGGAAATGTCCTACGAAGAAAGGTTAAGGGAAATCGGCCTGATGACACTGGAGGACAGGAGAGTTAGGGGAGACATAATAACGACATATAAAATCCTGCTTGGAATAGATAAGGTGGACAGAGACAGGATGTTCCAGAGAGGGGACACAGAAACAAGGGGTCACAATTGGAAGTTGAAGACTCAGACGAGTCAAAGGGATGTTAGGAAGTATTTCTTCAGTCGTAGAGTTGTCAGGAAGTAGAATAGTCTAGCAAGTGATGTAGTGGAGGCAGGAACCATGCATAGCTTTAAGACGAGGTATGATAAAGCTCATGGAGCAGGGAGAGAGAGGACCTAGTAGCGGTCAGTGAAGAGGCGGGGCCAGGAGCCAAGTTTCGACCCCTGCAACCACAATTAGGTGAGTACACACACATATACACGCACGAATATACAACAGGCCTAGTGGCTAATCGACATGTGCCTAGTACAAAATGGTAACTAACCCATCGTACACACACACAATAAGACTAGTCCCGGAGCTAAGGAGTATGTCCAACGAGATTATTATTATAATCATGAGGGAGCGCTAAACCCGTAGGATTATACAGCGCATGTGGGGGGATGGAAGATATTCAGGTTCACTTCAAGGAACCGGAGCACAGATCCAATTCCCTAGATCAAGAGCCCCTCACCTCCTACGAGGAGAGGTTAAGGGAAATCGACCTGACAACACTGGAGGACAGGAGGGATAGGGTAAACATGATAACAACATATAAAATACTGAGAGGCAATGACAAGGTGGATAGGGACAGGATGTTTCAGAGTTGGGACACAGCAACAGGGGGTCACAATTAGTCACAATTCCTAGCATCCCTGTGACTCAGATGAGTCACGGAGATGCTAGGAAGTATTTCTTCAGTCACAGAGTTGTCAGGAAGTGGGATAATCTGGATAGTGATGTAGTGGACAGGATCCATACATAGCTTTAAGAAGAGGCACAATAAAGCTCATGGAACAAGGAAAGAGTGGACCTAGTAGCGACCATTGAAGATGCGGGCCAGGAGCTATGAATCGACCTCTGTAACCACAATTAGGCGATCACACTTACACAAGTGTGTTTGTGTATATATATATATATATATATATATATATATATATATATATATATATACGTATATATATATATATATATACGTTATATATATATATATATACGTGTATATATATATATATATATCGTGTATATATATATATATACGTGTATATATATATATATATACGTGTATATATATATATATATATATATATATATATATATAACGTGTATATATATATATATATATATATATATATATATATATATATATATATAACGTGTATATATATATATATACGTGTATATATATATATATAATATTATATATATATATATATATATATATAATTATAAAACGTGAATATATATATATATACTGTTATATATATATATATATATATATATACTTATATTATATATATATATATCGTGTTATATATATATATACGTGTATATATATATATATATACGTGTATATATATATATATATATAACGTGTATATATATATATATACGTGAATATATATATATATATACGTGTATATATATATATATATATTAATTATATATATATATATATATATATATATATATATTTATATATATATATATATATATACGTGTATATACTGTGTATATATATATATATATATATATTATATATATATATATATATATATATATATATATATATATATATTATATATATATATATATATATATATATATATTATTGTTCGTGTTTATTAATATGTATACTGCTTGTGAAGGCTGGTGCATCAAACAGGACTAGAATAAAATTAGCTCTGAGCTTACAATCACGTATCCTTATAATGAATAATGCCTAGTGCTACCATACTTATGTTATTGATTATGCTCAGTGGTTAGAACGTAGTGATTTTCGACTTGTTTCCCATGAGGAGGGCCAAAATAGCACAAGTTCAATTCCGACTAGTGGCATCGTGTTATTGCTTTAAAATCACTTACATATATATATATATAGGTACCACCTCTGGAACTTTACTGGGGACCCTCATCCTTTCATCCTTAGAGAAGACAATAAACGTACCTCAGGGAAAACTCAAGGTTCTCCCCGGAGCTGTTTGAATGTTTTTTTCTCCTACCACACCCTATATATATTATATGAGTGCTTTATTAATAGACAGAATACATTGACAGAAAACACAAACATGAATACATTGGTGCAATATAACAAAGATTATGAATCTTCTCCAGCTCCTCCGAAGCCGGACGCGAGCCCAGTATGCAGCATGCATTTTCCCTCTGGATGGCCATGCTGAGGCGCTGGAACATGAAAGTGGCTGCCCTTGGGTCCCTGATGGTGTCGATGAGTCTGGAACCCAGTTCTTTAAGGAAACGTTTTGCATTTTTTTCCCCATGCTCTCAAGGTCTCTGATCCCACTGGGACAAATTGATACTGTTGGCTTATGTCCCTGTACTTGCCGATCTTGTACTCCTCCCTGTGGTCAGCAGCTCCTCCCTGTCGCCCGACACTGTGAAGGATGTAGGTGTCAGCCAGTGTCGACACAGGTATAGTCCCATGCTAAGAGTTTGCCATTCTTCCAAGGATAGATGGTGATCCCGTCGGGGCGGTTTGTTTGGATGTGGGTATTGTTGGCTGCTAGTGATCGGGGCTCTCTCTCGGCTGGGCATTCAGCTGTAGCAAGGGTTCTCTTTATGATGTCGTTGACTTCATTGTGTCTTGCATGCCAGCCCTTGGTTTTGGAACAGTTTAGACCATGTAGACCATATTGGTCGGCTTGCGCATCGCCGCAATACACGTATATTCCGTGTGAATTGGGGAGAAGGGCAGAGCCACTGCAATACGGAGGGTCTTAGGGTCGAGGCGTGTACTATTGCCGAAATGGGAACTGTTTGGAGGAAGTCCCCAGAGTGAGTTGCACTCACAGCTAGGAGACGGACAGTCTCCCTGTCTGATGTTACAGCCCTAAGCATGTTGGCATGCATCTTTTCAGTGAAGGGGCCATCCCAGCTTGACTGTTTGTAGGCCAGTTCTGCACTAGGTTTTGGTGCTGGAGCAGCAAGAGTCTCCCATTCAGTGATGGCACTGGCATAGCTAGGGTCTTGTATTCCTGCTGAATCACTGAGGTTTGATGGAAGAATTTTTGTTTTATTAGCTCAGTTGATGCTATGGAAGAGGATAGGAAGGCTGGTAGGGCAATCTGGGAGGATTTGTACTCCCAGCCCCCAAGCCTGACTGGAAGTAAGGCTTGCCACCACTGTCCATCTTCGAGGAAAGATTCAATACACTCCTAGCATGGTCTTGAGGAGAGAGTCATATTCCTTGAGTTTCGGACTGCTGAAGGCTGGGGAGCATCTCAGGAAGTAGGTAAGTTTTGGGATTGACAGGCACCTGGTGGTAGGTAGAAGGCATCATGTGATCGATGTCTTTCATCCTGCCTTCCATCGTCCTGAGGTCTGAGTTTTTTTTTTCTAGGACCAGATCGATGGCATTGGGCCCAAGAGGAGCACAGGAGAGTGCTGTTGACTGGATCAATGGGTGTGCCCTGGTAAAACAGCATAATCTGGATCATCTGTCATGCCGAATAGATAAAACTTGGCAATTGCTTAAATAGCAATGCTCTTCTTGCCGAATAAGGCAAGCGAAAATGGTCATGAGAATTTCTGCAAAATAGTTCTGAACCTAACGAAAAATATATATTTCATTGTGTTTGTTTATTATTAAATTATTGTAAACTTATCTAAAATATATATTGTTGGATTAGGCTAAATTAAATTGTACTTGTTATAATAAGGTTAGGTAAGTTTTCTAAGGTTCTTTTAGTACAAAATTATTAATGTTTACATTAACATAAATAAAAAATATATATATTTTTAAGCAATAGTGTTTCCTTTCTTGATCCCCACTCTGAGATGCTGTAAAAGTGGCAGCCCCAGGGCCTCTTGTAATGATGAGACTGGAAACCCAGTTCAATGAGGAAGCCTGTTGCATCTTTGCCCCAAGGTTTAAGTATCTCCAATCATATTGGGACAAAGTGACACCGAAGGTCCAAGTCCCCATATTTGTTGAATCGAGACATCCCTGTGAGCATAGGCATCTCCCTGCTGGCCAAAATAAAGCGTCAACCGATGTTGATATGCAGGTATAGTCCCACATCACACAAATAACCTATACATAGAAGAGAGAAGCTTGCGACGACGTTTCGGTCCATCTTGGACCATTTATAAACTCACACAGACACGAAAGATAGACGGAGCCAGTATATATAGAAGAGGAGATAGGGACGGGACCAAGAGAGGACGTAGTGGTAGAGGTAAGGCTGGAAATGGAGGTAGTAGTAGTAGTGGTAGTAGAAGTAGGGATAGTGGTTTATGTGGGACAATATATAGACAGGAACCACCCAGGGAGGTACTGCCGTCCTGCCAAGTGTGAAACGGAAACCTGTAAATGTTTTACATGATGGTAGGATTGCTGGTGTCTTTTTTCTGTCTCATAAACACGCTGGATAACAGGTATATCTTGCTACTTCTACTTACACTTAGGTCACACTACACAGGCATGCACGTGCATATATATTTACACACCCATCTGGGTTTTCCTAATAGTCCTTGTTCTTTATTTTCTCTTATCTCCATGGGGAAGTGGAAAAAAATTCTTCCTCCGTAAGCTTTGATGGTTCGTCTTGATGCTGATGAAAGACTGGTACCTTGATGCTGGTGAAGGACTGGTACCTTGATACTGGTGAAGGACTGGTACCTTGATTCTGATGAAAGACTGGTACCTTGATACTGGTGAAGGACTGGTACCTTGATACTGGAGAAGGACTGGTGCCTTGATACTGGTGAAGGACTGGTGCCTTGATACTAGTGAAGGACTGGTGCCTTGATACTGGTGAAGGACTGGTGCCTTGATACTGGTGAAGGACTGGTGCCTTGATACTGGTGAAGGACTGGTGCCTTGATACTGGTGAAGGACTGGTGCCTTGATACTTGTGAAGGACTGGTGCCTTGATGCTGATGAAAGACTGGTACCTTGATACTGGTGAAGGACTGGTACCTTGATACTGGTGAAGGACTGGTGCCTTGATACTGGTGAAGGACTGGTGCCTTGATACTGGTGAAGGACTGGTGCCTTGATACTGGTGAAGGACTGGTGCCTTGATACTGGTGAAGGACTGGTGCCTTGATACTGGTGAAGGACTGGTGCCTTGATACTGGTGAAGGACTGGTGCCTTGATACTGGTGAAGGACTGGTACTTTGATACTGGTGAAGGACTGGTGCCTTGATACTGGTGAAGGACTGGTGCCTTGATACTTGTGAAGGACTGGTGCCTTGATGCTGATGAAAGACTGGTACCTTGATACTGGTGAAGGACTGGTACCTTGATACTGGTAAGGACTGGTGCCTTGATACTGGTGAAGGACTGGTGCCTTGATACTGGTGAAGGACTGGTGCCTTGATACTGGTGAAGGACTGGTGCCTTGATACTGGTGAAGGACTGGTGCCTTGATACTGGTGAAGGACTGGTGCCTTGATACTGGTGAAGGACTGGTGCCTTGATACTGGTGAAGGACTGGTACTTTGATACTGGTGAAGGACTGGTGCCTTGATACTGGTGAAGGACTGGTGCCTTGATACTAGTGAAGGACTGGTGCCTTGATACTGGTGAAGGACTGGTGCCTTGATACTGGTGAAGGACTGGTGCCTTGATGCTGATGAAAGACTGGTACCTTGATACTGGTGAAGGACTGGTGCCTTGATACTGGTGAAGGACTGGTGCCTTGATACTGGTGAAGGACTGGTGCCTTGATACTGGTGAAGGACTGGTGCCTTGATACTGGTGAAGGACTGGTGCCTTGATACTGGTGAAGGACTGGTGCCTTGATACTGGTGAAGGACTGGTGCCTTGATACTTGTGAAGGACTGGTGCCTTGATGCTGATGAAAGACTGGTACCTTGATACTGGTGAAGGACTGGTACCTTGATACTGGTGAAGGACTGGTGCCTTGATACTGGTGAAGGACTGGTGCCTTGATACTGGTGAAGGACTGGTGCCTTGATACTGGTGAAGGACTGGTGCCTTGATACTGGTGAAGGACTGGCTGTACTGGTGAAGGCCGATACTGGTGAAGGACTGGTGCCTTGATACTGGTGAAGGACTGGTGCCTTGATACTGTGAAGGACTGGTCCTTGATACTGGTGAAGGACTGGTACCTTGATACTGGGGAAGGACTGGTGCCTTGATACTGGTGAAAGGACTGGTGCCTTGATACTGGTGAAGGACTGGTGCCTTGATACTGGTGAAGGACTGGTGCCTTGATACTGGTGAAGGACTGGTGCCTTGATACTGGTGAAGGACTGGTGCCTTGATACTGGTGAAGGACTGGTGCCTTGATACTGGTGAAGGACTGGTCCTTGATACTGGTGAAGGACTGGTACTTGATACTGGTGAAGGACTGGTGCCTTGATACTGGTGAAGGACTGGTGCCTTGATACTGGTGAAGGACTGGTGCCTTGATACTGGTGAAGGACTGGTGCCTTGATACTGGTGAAGGACTGGTGCCTTGATACTGGTGAAGGACTGGTGCCTTGATACTGGTGAAGGACTGGTGCCTTGATACTGGTGAAGGACTGGTGCCTTGATACTGGTGAAGGACTGGTGCCTTGATACTGGTGAAGGACTGGTGCCTTGATACTGGTGAAGGACTGGTGCCTTGATACTGGTGAAGGACTGGTGCCTTGATACTGGTGAAGGACTGGTGCCTTGATACTGGTGAAGGACTGGTGCCTTGATACTGGTGAAGGACTGGTGCCTTGATACTGGTGAAGGACTGGTGCCTTGATACTGGTGCCTTGATACTGGTGAAGGACTGGTGCCTTGATACTGGTGAAGGACTGGTGCCTTGATGCTGGTGAAGGACTGGTGCTTGATACTGGTGAAGGACTGGTGCCTTGATACTGGTGAAGGACTGGTGCCTTGATACTGGTGAAGGACTGGTGCCTTGATACTGGTGAAGGACTGGTGCCTTGATACTGGTGAAGGACTGGTGCCTTGATACTGGTGAAGGACTGGTGCCTTGAGGCTGGCGAAGGACTGGTACCTTGATTCTTGTGAAGGACTGGTACCTTGATGCTGGTGAATTACTGGTACCTTGATACTGGTGAAGGACTGGTGCCTTGATTCTGATGGAGAACTGGTGCCGTGATGCTGATGTTGGACTGGCGTTTTGATGCTGGTGAAGGACTGGTGCCTTGATACTGGTGAAAGATACTAGTGAAGGACTGGTGTCATGATACTGGTGAAGGACTGGTGCCTTGATACTGGTGAAAGATACTAGTGAAGGACTGGTGTCATGATACTGGTGAAGGACTGGTGCCTTGATACTGGTGAAAGATACTAGTGAAGGACTGGTGTCATGATACTGGTGAAGGACTGGTGCCTTGATACTGGTGAAGGACTGGTGCCTTGATACTGGTGAAAGATACTAGTGAAGGACTGGTGTCATGATACTGGTGAAGGACTGGTGCCTTGATACTGGTGAAGGACTGGTGCCTTGATACTGGTGAAAGATACTAGTGAAGGACTGGTGTCATGATACTGGTGAAGGACTGGTGCCTTGATACTGGTGAAGGACTGGTGCCTTGATGTTGGCGAAGGACTGGTGCCTTGATGCTGGCGAAGGACTGGTACCTTGATTCTTGTGAAGGACTTTTACCTTGATGTTGGTGAAAGATACTAGTGAAGGACTGGTGTCATGATACTGGTGAAGGACTGGTGCCTTGATACTGGTGAAGGACTGGTGCCTTGATGCTGGCGAAGGATTGGTGCCTTGATTCTGTGAAGGACTGAATGAGCTGGTAAATACTAGTGAAGGATGGTGCTGATCTGGAAGGACTGGTCCTTGATCTGGTGAACTGGCACCTTGAAAGAAATACTAGTGAAGGACTGGTGTCATGATACTGGTGAAGGACTGGTGCCTTGATGAACTGGTGCGATCTGGAAGGACTGGTACCTTGATAAACTAGTGGTGAAAGATACTAGTGAAGGACTGGTGTCATGATACTGGTGAAGGACTGGTGCCTTGATACTGGTGAAGGACTGGTGCCTTGATGCTGGCGAAGGACTGGTGCCTTGATGCTGGCGAAGGACTGGTACCTTGATTCTTGGTGAAGGACTGGTACCTTGATTTGGTGAAGAGTACCTTGATGAGGTGACAGATACTGGTGAAGGACTGGTGCCTTGATACTGGTGAAGGACTGGTGCCTTGATGCTGGTGAAGGACTGGTGCCTTGATGCTGGCGAAGGACTGGTGCCTTGATGCTGGCGAAGGACTGGTACCTTGATACTGGTGAAAAACTGGCACCTTGATACTAGTGAAGGACTGGCACCTTGATAATGGTAAAGGACTGGTGCCTTGGTGCTGAAGTACTGGCACATTGATGCAAAAGGACTGGTGCCTTGATGCGGTACCGGTCCTTGATGCTGAAGGACTGGTACCTTGATGTTGGTGAAGGACTGGTACCTTGATACTGGTGAAGCACTGGTACCTTGATGCTGGTGAAGGAATTGTACCCTCATGCTTATGAAGGATGTACCTTGATTCTGGTGAAGGAATTGTACTCTGATGCTTATGAAGGATGTACCTTGATGCTGGTGAAGGTCTGGTGCCTTGATACTGGTGAATAGATCGTGATTTATATAATTAAAGCTGCCCTTCTATTTCTGGGCTCAACTCTGATCACCTCCCATTACCCAGGCGCTGTGTGACCACTACGGGCTTGGCGCTTCCTCATTATTATAATATAATAATAATAATTCACCACACGGTCTTGTGGTGAGCTCTGCCAACCCCTTCAACAGTAAACAATAAACTATAGTACAAATGTACGATGATTATCGTCTTGATTAGTTAAGTCTCATTTTTTCTATATAATACAGACACTAAGGAAAACTATATATGAGCAGGAGGAATTGGAAAATTCTGTCTGCTTACTTTCAAAACATAAAAAAAAAATAAGCAAAATGCTATCATCAGAATGTTTACTTATTCACATCAGAATCTGGTTCTATGTTTTATATTGAACACTCCTAAAAATTACGTTAATTTTGAGAGGATAATATTGTAGGAATACATGTTCCTATGATTTAAAATTATGCAGAAAATGCAATAGCTTTGCATATTGGGGGGGAAGGGGTAATATCTTAAGAAATTTAAACGTTACAATGTACGACAGTAGTAATCATTCCTCCCCAAAATGCGTGTGCAAAATAGTACCTCAATAAACTTACTAAAAGCTATAAAAGACACAAATGCAAAATACGAGTTGTATATTTTATATATCTAACTTATATATTTAGTTGTCCTCGCGTTCAATGTGCACTTCTATGGGTTTAATCAAACGTTTAGATATGTTCACTACACATTCAGAGTTTCTGACGACATGTCTGAAGGTGGCAACGACATTTTCTCAGTGTTGGTCGGTCACTCTGGTGGACGCGTGTGTGATGTCGGCAGCAATTCCTTATTGTCAGAGATTGTGGCAGTGGTGCGCTAATACGTGCTGATTGTCAGCTTTATTTATGGTGGTAAAAGTGTGAATAGTGAGGTTCGTGGAGAAGTGTTTACTGTATTAAACTGTGAATTGAGGATAGCGCTGTGTAAGTGTTGGTTACATGGGCTGCGATAATCCCATCGACTACACGAGGGTCATTAACGAGGGTCATTAAGGCTGCATGGCACTTGTTCGCCACCTGTCAAGGCAACGTTAAATCCTTGATAAAGAATTAAACTAAGTGTGTAAATATTATGATATACACCCATCCACTTTATATACACTGGACATGTAAATCTCTCGGTGTATATACACTGAGACTTTACTTTAATCCCTATTTAAGAGATTAAAGTATATTTGACAGGTGGTGATCCCCCTCCCCTCCCCAAGGGCGAATCCATTGATGCTCGTGAGGGGCTCTTGATCTGAGGAAATGAACTTTGCTTCACCTTCCTTGGATCGAACGTGATTGCCTTCCATTCCCCAGGCTCTCTTTGACCCCTCAGGTTTAGCGCTTCCCTCTAAATAGGATAATTAATTGAACAGGTTACATGCGGCCTTAGTAACACTAGTACACTTGATAGACTTTAAACCAAATTAACCAACACCCCTCCAAGTGTATATTGATAAAAATTCAGAATATATATGAAGTTTAAATTACTGAACATATACTGTAAGGCTCAGTGTACTGCTGACTGACTCGGGGCCAGGAGCTATGACTCGACCCTTGCAACCACAACTAGGCGAGTACTGTTACGTTACTGTTAATGGAATGCGTTTATTGTGACAATGTTTTTGAATGAAAGCGAATAAAATAAATTAATTAAAACCCTAATGAAAACGGTACAAAAAAAATGCATCAACTTAAGTCTGTTAAGGACATGATTAATGACAACTCTGATAACTATAGGGCTATGATACCCCTACTTTTTTTTTAATATCATCATCGGCGCCACTGCAAGAAACCTGAGGCGCCTGAAGGAACATAAACCTCAGGTGAGTAAGTTAAGATTGTGATGTATTAAAACAAGGTGGCTAATATTTAGTTTAGGGGCTGATCTGAACTCGACCTTTTTTTTTTTATGTAAGTTATCCATACGCTGATAAAAATAATTATTGCTTGTGCAAATTATTATTTGGGGGAGGTAAAAGCAAAAATAATAATTTGATTTTGCGGAGAATGCCGCGTCAGGGCCAGTCAAGGGTTATTAGTATTTGAGTTGCCTAAAACGCCTGGCTAATCACAGCAGCTTAAAAAGATGACACACAACGAATATAAACAAAAGTGTCATTTCCGTATCTACCGCTGACGGAGTAAGGTTAAGCTACGTTAGATTGTTTCAGGTTTTAAGTTGGGTTTCCTTAGGTTCCGTTTTTCATTATTCTCTCACAAACTATGTCCATGCCATAACCCACCTAATATTGCTAATTTTAAGAAATAAATCATTGATCATCTCTTACCAGCCCCTATATTAAATAATTACCACTAAAGGCTTGTTAGAATAGCCTCATGTATTTGAATTTGTTTCTCACAACACCCAAGTATTTATCTTAAAGGTTGTTTGATATCTTTATTATGCACCCCATACCCATCCTGTGGGCGGTAGTCAAAAGATTACAGAGGTACATAATGGGTCCAGGGACTGGACCCCAAAGTTTTGATAGCTGAGCAAGTTACAAAGGTAATGAACTAACAAGCTACAAAGGTAATGAACTCACAAGCTACAAAGGTAATGAAACATGTAAGTAAATTTACTTACTTACGTTTATACATGGTTACAATCATGAACAAATTATAACGCAATGAAGGAATATGTGTTTTCATTTTCAAAATATATACGAACAATTCACGTGTTCGATTCTATGTAAACATGACTTATAAAACATTATTAAGAGAACATTGCGAAGCTGACACAATAATCATTAAATAAAAGGGAGATGATGCAACACTGTGCACTCTAGCAACACCATAGATTTGATAATGTAGATGACCATGGTTTATGAAGGTAAACATGTATGAGAACAGATAGTTGAGAACATACTTAAGCATGTAATTATTTCAGGTGTCCCGTAGTTCGATTGCTAGCGCACACGGCTCACACATTGACGTCACTGGTTCGATCCTCTGTATGGGTGGAACATTAGGACGTGTTTTCTTAAGACACCTGCTGTCCATGTTCACCTATCAGTAAAATGGGTACCTGGGTGTTAGTCGACTGGTGTGGGTCGCATCCTGGAGAGTTTAAATTACCTGGAGAGAGTTCCGGGGGTCAACGCCCCCGCGGCCCGGTCTGTGACCAGGCCTCATAGTGGATCAATGCCTGATCAGCCAGGCTGTTACTGCTGGCCGCACGCAGTTCAACGTACGAACCACAGCCTGGCTGGTCAGGTACCGACTTTAGGTGCCTGTCCAGTGCCTGCTTGAAGACAGCCACGGGTCTATTGGTAATCCCCCTTATGTATGCTGGGAGGCAGTTGAACAGTCTTGGGCCCCTGACACTTATTGTGTTGTTTCTCAACGTGCTAGTGGCACCCCTGCTTTTCATTGGGGGAATGTTGCATCGTCTGCCGAGTCTTTTGCTTTCGTAGGGAGTGACTCTAGTGTGCAAGTTTGATACTAATCCCTCTAGGATTTTCCAAGTGTATATAATGATGTATCTCTCCCGCCTGCGTTCTAGGAGTACAGGTTTAGGAACTTCAAGCGTTCCCAGTAACTGAGGTGGTTTATCGCAGTTATGTGTGCCGTGAAGGTTCTCTGCACATTTTTCTAGGTCAGCAATTTCACCTGCCTTGAAAGGTTAAGTTAGTGGGCAGCAATATTCCAGCCTAGATAGAATAAGCGACCTGAAGAGGGTCATCATGGGCTTGGGATCCCTGGTTTTGAAGGTTCTCATTATCCATCCTGTCATTTTTCTAGCAGATGCGATTGCTACAGTGTTATGGTCCTTGAAGGTGAGATCCGCTGACATGATCACTCCCAGGTCTTTGACATTAGTTTTTCGCTCTATTGTGTGTTTGGAATTTGTTTTATACTCTGACGAAATTTTAATTTCCTCACGTTTTCCATATCTGAGTAATTGAAATTTCTCATCATTGAACTTCATATTGTTTTCTGCAGCCCATTTAAAGATTTGGTTGATGTCTGCTTGGAGTCTTGCAGTGTTTTCAATGGTGGACACTGTCATGCAGATTCGGGTGTCATCTGCAAAGGAAGACACGGCACTGTGGCTTATATCCCTGTTTATGTCCGATATGAGGATGAGGAACAAGATGGGAGCGAGTACTGTGCCTTGTGGAACAGAGCTTTTCACAGTAGCTGCCTCAGACTTTACTCTGTTGACTACTACTCTTTGTGTTCTATTTGTTAGGAAATTATAGATCCATCTACAAACTTTTCCTGTTATTCCTTTATCACGCATTTTGTGTGCTATTACACCATGGTCACACTTGTCAAAGGCTTTTGCGAAGTCTGTGTATATAACATCTGCATTCTGTTTGTCTTCTAGAGCATCCAGGACTGACAGGAGTGACCTGCTCTAAACCCATGCTGCCCTGGGTTGTGTAATTGATGGGTATCTAGATGAGTGGCGATCTTGCTTCTTAGAACCCTTTCAAAGATTTTTATGATATGGGACGTTAGCGCTATTGGTCTGTAGCTCTTTGCTATTGCACTGGCATGCCATGGCATGCCAGTGGCTCTCCTTGCATTACAGTTTTATAATTGTAACTACCAATAACAATGTACACTTGTAACATGCATTGAAATAAACATATTATATTATTATTATTATTATTTACTGCCCCCTTTGTGGAGTGGGGCTATCCTGGGACAAAATTGACCTAATTTGCCCGAAATGCTCTGCATAACAAGGGGCTTTCTATATAGTATTGTCATTCATGTCAGCTTGGCCTGTATACCTTGTACATGTACTTGTAGAAAATAAATATATTATTATTATTATTATTGTTACACATTAGGGGTCATACAGCGCCCGGGGGGGGGGAAGGATGAAAGGGAATCAGGTTCGATCCAAGGAAAGTGAGGAGAGATAAAATTATTTCTACAAGTACATGTACAAGGTATACAGGCCAAGCTGACATGAATGACAATACTATATAGAAAGCCCCTTGTTATGCAGAGCATTTCGGGCAAATTATGTTAGTTTTGTCCCAGGATGCGACCCACACCAGTCAACTAACACCCAGGTACCCATTTTACTGATAGGTGAACATGGACAGCAGGTATCTTAAAAACACGTCGTAATGTTTCCACCTTTTCCGGGGATCGAACCGTGGACATACTGTGTGAAGCAAAAGCGTTGCCTACCAGGCCACGGGCCACCCTGGATAAAAAGAACCTCACTTGTATCATTGAGATAAAGAGTATTTTACGTCATAGTGTCGCATAATATTTCGTATCTTACGTCAGTGTTGCATAATATTTCGTATCTTACGTCACAGTGTCGCATAATATTTCATGTCTTACGTCACAGTGTCGCATAATATTTCGTGTCTTACGTCACAGTGTCGCATGTTTCATATCTTACGTCAATGACTAGCATAATGTTTCGTATCGTTTTAATAAAATAGTTCAAAGTGTCGTAGCATTTTTTTCTGACCGAGGAAGGTAACACATGAATAAGAACTGAGTCACACCATGTTGATCCTACATAGAAAACCTCGCCAGGACGCATTCCAGACTTCATGTAACCTCCCACCTTCACACAACCTACTCACTTTCACACAACCTCCCCACCTTCATGTTTAGTGCCGGGTCACCATTTGGAGAAGACCCGGGCCGGATGTACCGGCGAACATACAACAACCCACCTTCATATAACCTCCCCACCTTCTCATAACCTCCCCGCCTTCTCATAACCTCCCCGCCTTCTCATAACCTCCCCACCTTCTCATAACCTCCCCGCCTTCTCATAACCTCCCCGCCTTCTCATAACCTCCCCGCCTTCACATAACCTCCCCACCCTCACATAACCTCCCCACCCTCACATAACATCTCCACCCTCATATATCCTGCCCACCTACACAACCTCCCCACCCTCACATATCCTTCCCACTTACACATAACCTCCTCATCCTCATAAAACCTCTCCAACCTTTGACTGTGCGATCTAGTGAGCAGCAGCAGCTAAGGGAAGAGTCCTTGAAGCCTTCTGGGAAAAGACTGGAGTTAGCAGTCCTGTCACCAGAGATGATGTCATCCTCTGCACTGCCGGATCCTGTCATAACCAAGCCAGTGGTGCTCTTCGACTAGTTGAGGCTCTTATCATGGAGTTGGTCACTACCTGGAAGAATGGATGACTCTCCAGGTGAACACATGACAAGCGACCATAGAGGAATCTATATCCTCCGAGGAAGGACTCCACCCCTGGAGGATTTTAGCATTAATTAATTTCAGTTGTGATGAGATAAGGACAAAAAATAGTCTGGGGGGAGGGTTGGAGTTGTTGTTGCTTGTATATTCAGAACACTGTCCACACACGGGTCTTTTCCAAATGGTGATTCGTCACTGGCTCCTGCGTTTGAACAAGTTTGATATTGTTTATAGACCTGTTGTGGTTGGTAGGGGCAGGTACTCGCTCGTGACGAGCGAATACCGTTAGCAGCCCTATGGCAAGGGTCCAGTGAGTCATTAGTGCAAATGGGATACCGTCCACTGCCCTATGACGGGGCAGCCCTATAACGGGTTCGGTAAATCTTCTGTTCAAATTGGGTCCTGTTTAAAACGTTATGTAGGGGCAGCTTTATGGTGAGGGGGCCCCACATATCTTTAGTACAAGTGGTTTAGCAGTTATCTTCTAGCTACAATCTTAGTAGATGCAGATGCCCTGTAGCGGGGGTGCATAACAACTTTGGTGCAAGTGCCGTTTTCGATCTGGTGGGTACGATAGTGTAAGTTGTCTGAAGTTAATATAATTAAGTTTATTTATTATCATATAGTGTAAATTACCTAGGATAACCCAAAAAAGTCAGTGACTTATTTCCACTCACTTCCCCACTCACACGGTACTCACAGGAAATAAGAGATGATAGTGCAGCATGAGTCAGGGTTGCATCTCTGGTGTCTAAGGTCCAGTGTTCTGTCACCCAAAAGAAACTTGGTTTCCCGGAAGTCACATCCCTACCTTTGGACCGCAGCCAGAACGCCAGGGTGATTCTGGAGGTCTGTTGTGGGGCAATGTTATGAACTCGACAATTAATACCTGCTTGGCCATGCTTGCTTTGGCCAATACGAAAGACTGATTATAAGCAGCAACGTATTGGCTGCCTGATCAAGGTCAACCAATGGGAAAGCTGTGTTTTGGCTGGAGCAGCTGCTGCTGAGATCATGACAGTGATTGGCTGTGTGGGCCTAACTTGCTCAGTCAGTAGGGCTCTTGCAATCAGTTGCAAGATACTTATTGTTTACGATGTGCTTGATAATCTTCCCTATTGTGATTGGTAGTTTTGAGCTAATCAATCATAGAGCTTTCTTGCATATGGCAGGGTAAGGCAGCCCAAGAGTCTTTAAAGTTCACACAAGAGTGCAAAGGACAAGTGAAGTAGTAGTAGCAGCAACAACACACAGCAAGAGGCATTCTTGAGCTTCACCAGTGCTCGGGCTTCAGCCCAAAGCTGGGGTGTGGCTCAAAAAGGATCCTGTAATGCTTGTTGCCTTTGCACCTCCTGACATCCTCTGCTGCTATCCAGCTGCCTCACCCTTCGAGCCCCGTGGGGGTGGGGATTGAGGCTGGGCCTGGGGACAACTGGTCCCAGATGATGAGGAGGTACTTGTACCTCCTCCCATGGCAAACATTTGTCTGAGACACTCCCTCGACAGGGAGCCAAGGCCGGGCTACCCGCCAGGGTCGGGCAATTATACCGGCGAATCTCCAACAACAACTTTTAAGTTAGTGAATGCCGTCATAATCCCAAAACACAATAAGGCGCGCGCGCGCTCACGCAGACCTGTCATTATACTAGAAATTCAGGAAAAAAACATTTGAAAGACTCATGAAACACTTATGCAAATACTATGAAACTGTCCTGCCGGGTTAAAAATATGAACAAAATCTTAACAACGAACATCAGATTCCAGAACCAGTCTTTTTTCAGAATCTTTTTCTAAAGGTAAGGACACCAAAAAAGACAAAATTTTGTATAAAACTTACGGAATTACGCAGGTGTGAAGTTGGAGGTCGGGGAGCACTTTACGTAAGTGCATTTTGCCCAGTTTGAGGGCTATTTTAGGCCAGTTACATTGCTCAAACCAACCCAATTCTTAGCTATTTTGCTAATATGCCTTTGTTCTAACGATTAAGCGTAAGAAATTGCCCTCCGTTCTATCAACTGAATGCAAGAAATGGACCATTAGCTTGGTTGGTAACGCACTCAGCTCACACAGTGAAGTCATGGTATGGGTGGCAATATGCATGTTTCCTTAAGACACCTGCTGTCTCTGTTCACTTAGCAACAAGTAGGTACCTGGGTGTTAGCCGACTAGTGGGGGTCACAACCTGGGTATCTAGGACTGTATAAGTTGTATCATGTACTTGTAGAAATAAATATTATTATTAAAACTCGTCAATGACATACTCAGAGGTTGGTAATTTGGCCAATTTTACACAAAAAAAAATTCAACAAATTCCAATTTTAAAAAAGTCCAAAATAAAGAATGCAGACATTCAGGCCATTAAAGCAACCTTTCCTTAGTTCATTTGCATGTCCCTAGGCCTCTCCTATGTAACACTTGCTCTGCATTTTGAACTCATCACTCAAAAAATCGAAATCTTGCCCAATTTTTTGGCCAATAAAATATAACCAAAAATATAACCAAGGAAGAAAGGAGGGGGTTATAGAAGGGACCATACCCTTCCTCAGGAAAATTGCCAAAAATAGAATATCTAGACCACTTTGAGGCATATTTCAAGCCACTTCCTGTGTGAAATCGATCAAAATCACCTACATTTCAATAGAATGTCTACCAGTTGACATCAAGAAATGGGCAATAGAGTCATGAAAACCACCCTATTTTAACTCAAACACTTGCTGCATGGGATTGGATTTTTTATTCTTTGCATGTCCACCGCACAAACCTATTCCCTCATGTTTAGGCCAAAATTTATCATTCGCAGTGTATTTGAGAGCACTGTGGTTAAGACATACGTACATTTACGTAAAGACCACTGTCCTAAAAAAACGTATGTCTATATTTCACCATTCATACTTCTGCCTGGAAGGTTTTATAGTGTTATTATAAATCCATATATTTGCTTATGTATCTTTTAAAAAGCTTAGTTTGAAATTGGCCTATAATTATTAATATTTGTTGGGTCACCATTCATGTAGATTGGAGTAACTCTTGCAAACTTAAGCATAGTATGGAAAGTTTTAATTTCTATTGATTTCTGGAACAGTATTGCAATAGCAAGTGTAGAAGTCTTCAAGGGAAAACCTGACAGTTTCTTCTGCCACTTCTATGGGAAGAAATTCACAAGGCGTCTAGATATGAAAATGTTGTGTTAATGGGAGATTTTAACTTTAGACAAATTGATTGGAACAATGTGATAGGAAATCTTGAGTCTAGTGACTTTCTTGAGACGGTTCAGGATTGCTTTTTAAAACAGTTTGTGATAGAACCTGCTTGACTTTGTCCTTGCCAACAAAGAATCACTAATTAATAATCTTGAGGTTAATGAAGAGCTTGGGAAAAGCGATCACAAATCACTTAGTTTCAATATATCATGGAATTACCCAGATAACTGCAATCAAGTTTCTGTTCCAGACTTTCGCTTGGCCGACTTCATGGGGCTCAGAAATTACCTGGGTGGGCTTAATTGGGGTGATCTTTATATGGGTCAGTTAGGTAGGGCTGGTTGCCAATATGACGTATTTCAGAGCATAGTGCAAGCTGCCAAAACAAATTTTGTTCCGAGTAGAGAAATTAGATCTAACAAAAATGATCCCAAATGGATAAACAATAGATTAAAACATCTCATTGGTCAAAAGAGAGGCATATATAGGCATATCAAAAGAGGGGAAGGGCAGTTAAGAAATCAATATAATCGGTTAAAGAGAGAAATAAAAAAAGGAATAAGAAAAGCAAAAAGGGATTATGAGGCTAAAGTCGCAAGGGATTCGAAGATTAACCCAAAAGGGTCTTTCAGATATACAGAAGTAAGATTAGGGACAAGATAGGGCCACTTAAGAGTAACTCAGGTCAGATCACTGATAGTGATAGATATGTGTGAACTTTTCAATGCCTACTTCCTCTCAGTTTTTACTCAGGAAGATACTAGAGAAATTCCAGAAATAATAAATTATGTAGATAATAAACTATTCACTACTAGGGTAACTTTTCTTTTTTTATATATTTTATTTAAAAACATATACACATAACAATCCAATAAATGCCCAAGAATAAATTAGGCTCATATAAACAAAAACAAGCAAACAGAACAGAAATAAACGCATCTGTCAATATATCCTATAATACGAACCCGTGCCAAAAGCACATAAACAAAAAATGTCCATCCTACTACCTATCCTAGCTAAATTTTCTATACAAGAACATAACACACTGGCAATGAAACTGTACATACACTGTCTCAAAAACACCGTAAAATTAAACCTTTGGTTACATATCCTACTTCTTCCCTACCACAAAACGCAGTACAAAGGCATGAAATAACATAAAACCTTAAACTTTCTGCCTATAAAACAGTTGTTGCACAATAACACATAAAAATAACTGACCCCCGTAACAAGGGTCACACCACAACATCATCTTAAATAAGAAATACATTAACATCAAGCCATCACTACCGTAGACAACACTGTCTACAACACAACGTCACACTCCTACACCGGAGAATAAGTCCACACAAAACACATTTGTGTTGCATACATATACAAACACTCTAGAAAAAAAACCATAAATATGCAGAAGCTGCACATAATGTAAATTCAAACAAAAGATAGTAAACACATACAGAATACAGTACTAAAAACGTTAAACCTAAGAAATACATAGCAAAACATTAACTTAATCCTACATGAATTGCCACAGATACCTGGGCCAACTGCACCCAAGCACACCTGCACACTGTCGGTTGTCTAACACCTAATACCTCCTAACCTCAAACCTGCCACATAAATGCAAGCTGCCAGCACATCATCCCTGTGGTTTAGCGCTTCTATTTGATTATAATAATAATAATAACGCCAGCACATCACGACCGACAAACCCTACTACTTGATCTTTAGAATATTACACTACTACATCCTAGAGGAAAACCCCATGAGTCCATGACCCCTATGACCCCCCCCCAAACCAACATCACTCCAAGTCTGAGTCAACACACACCTGAAAAATTACCTACAACCCCATAAAACCCCTGAAACTTCCAAAAATCGGACACCCACGATACCACCCCGACCCAACCCATCCTAGCTTCAACCCTATATACCCACGCCTAACCAACCACACATCAATCAACCAAACTATAACCTAGTCAACCCCTTCCCGATATGCCCAACCTCCCCCCCACTCGACCAGTGCCCCTCGATTGGCTCCTACTTCATCCCCAAAACTTTAAAAGGGACACCACCGTCATCGTTCTATAACCCTCAGAGAAAGCCTCAACCCAAGTTCTCCCATACAAACCCTGATTCCTACATTTCGTCCTGTAAAAATGTGCCGCCAAAGCACGAACCCGCCTCCCACCCACTACCTCGAGCATACCCCACGACACATATATGAAATCAACCACCAGGTACATTAACCCTCTACGTACATTTTCCCCAAACCCACCAATATCCAGGCTTAAAGCCCCTAACATCGAAAGCCCACACCCACCCACACTCCTAAGACCCGAACCCGTCCAAACTATTCCCGTACCCCGCCTAAATCTTCACAAAAATACACCGCATGGTACGACGTATCCAAAAACCCACATCTCAAACAATTACCCTCACTCGCTAAACCCGTCTCCCTAACCCTCGCCCTCAGCCTCAACTTCTGGAAACCTACCCAAGTCGCCGGCCAATTAAACTTTGGGTACTCTGCTACCCCCTGCACTATACCCCCCCCCTTCCCCAAGCTTGTCCAAAACCCCCACCCGAAAACCCCTTGGCTCTCTGACGACTAGTAAAACCCTCAACAGTGCCTCACATAAACTCAGGTCACGTCCACTCCACCACCTCCGTACCTCACGCATGACCACTCCCACCCGCTTACCCCCCACCCCTCCCTCCTCCACATATCTCTGCTTTACATATAACCCTATAAGCCTCCTATGTAAGGGTATCAACCCCAAACTAGGGTAACTAGTGACATGGTCCTCAGACAAATAGAGAAATTAAAACCTAACAAATCCCCACGCCCTGATGAACTGTTTGCAAGGGTTTTAAAGGAATGTAAAGAGGAGCTTAGCATACCTTTGGCAAATCTTTTCAATATATCACTACAATCTGGCATAGTGCCAGACAAGTGGAAAATGGCAAATGTAATTCCTATTTACAAGGCAGGTGATAGGTCCTTAGCTTCGAACTATAGACCAATAAGCCTTACCTCCATAGTTGGTAAATTCATGGAATCAATAATTGCCGAAGCAATTCGTAGCCATCTTGAAAGGCATAAATTGATTAATGAATCTCAACACGGTTTTACAAAGGGGCGTTCCTGTCTTACGAACTTACTAACTTTCTTCACTAAGATTTTTGAGGAGGTAGATCATGGTATTGAATATATTGTGTATATGGACTTCAGTAAGGCTCTCGATAGAGTTCCACAACAGAGGCTGTTGACAAAACTTAAGGCACACGGAATAGGAGGAGATATTTTTTCCTGGGTAGAGGCATGGTTGATAAATAGGCAGCAGAGAGTTTGCATAAATGGGGAGAAATCAGAATGGGGGCACGTCTCAAGCGGTGTTCCACAGGGGTCAGTGTTGGGCCCCTTGTTCACAATTTACATAAACGACATAGATGAGGGAATAAATAGCGACATAAGCCAATTTGCTGATGACACCAAAATAGGCCGTCAAATTCATTCAAATGAGGACATTAGAGTACTTCAGGAGGATTTGAATAGACTGATGCAGTGGTCGGAGAAGTGGCAGATGCAGTTTAATATTGACAAATGCAAATAATGTAGATCTTAATATTACGGATTGCGAAAAGGATTTAGGAGTTCTGGTTAGCAGTAATATGAAACCAAGACAACAGTGCATAAGTGTTTGCAATAGAGCTAACAGAATCCTTGGCTTCATATAAAGAAGTATAAATAATAGAAGTCCTCAGGTTGTTCTTCAACTCTATATATCTTTGGTTAGGCCTCATTTAGATTATGCTGCATAGTTTTGGTCACCGTATTACAGAATGGATATAAATGCACGGGAAAACGTACAAAGGAGGATGACAAACTTGATTCCATGTATCCGAAATCTTCCCTATGAGGATAGACTGAGGGCCCTGAATCTGCGCTCTAGAAAGGCGTAGAATTAGGGGGATATGATTGAGGTGTATAAATGGAAAACAGGAATTAATAAAGGGGATGTAAATAGCGTGCTAAAAATATCTAGTATTGACAGGACTCGCAGCAATGGTTTTAAATTGGAAAAATTCAGATTCAGGAAGGATTTAGGAAAGCACTGGTTTGGTAATAGAGTTGTGGATGAGTGGAACAAACTCCTGAGTACCATCATAGAAGCTAAGATTAGATTTTGCCACCGAAGTGACTAGTTTATTGTGCACCCCATATCCATCCTGTGGACGGTAGCGCAAGAGCATATGGATACACAAGGCCTAGGCACTAGGCCCCAAAGGGGTTAACAATTGTACATTTGGGTTTATATCTACATTTCAATTATCTGTTACAAGCAAATTTAGGAAATTTGCTAAGTACAACTCGCATCTTATTTCATGAATAAGATATCTTGACATGTCACATAGGTTATTATACTGTCTATCTCTATATTCCTTAATAAGTGGACAATTAAGCATATAGTGTTCAAGACAGTGACCATATGCCTGATCACATAATTTGCATTTAGTTTGATCATCATCTGTCTCCCAAACTGTCAGAAGTACCTGTAGCCAAGCCTAAGCCTGGCCACTACAACATCAGTCACTGTTCAGAAGCTAAGACGTTGTGTAGTTTTAAAAATAGGTTGGATAAATACGTTCATGAGTGCGTGTGGGTGGGTGTGAGTTGGACCTGACTGGCTTGTGCTACTAGGTCAGATGTCGTGCTCCTCCCTTAAGTGAGTGTGACTGACTTGACCAGGTCAAGGCATTGGCTTAAGTTGGTGGGAGAATTGGACCTGCCTCGCATGGGCCAGTAGGCCTGCTGCAGTGTTCCTTCTTATGTTCTTATGCTAAATCAACCAGGCTGTGATGGATATATGGGCCAGCAGGTCACCAGCAACAACAGCCTGGTTGACCAGGCAAGCACCAGATAAGCCTGGCCCAGGACCAGGCTGCAGGAGTAGGAAACTCTCGAAATGCATCTTAGGTATATCATGTAAATAGCTTTCTTATAAGTGGTGATACATTTGCTTTGTATTTAAGTGAATTCATTACTGAAGTAACTTCTGCAGAATTAGTTGGGAATAGATAAAGAGAATTGGGACTGTTATCAGTGAGGTAATCGCAAACATGGGCTTGGGAGTCTGAGATTGTGCTGGCTAGTTTTAATCCTATGAACGAGAAGTCATTCAGTTTATTTACCATTTCAGAGATTTGGAGGGAAGGTTTATTTAGTTTCGTTTTGGATGTAGCAAACTTATTGGAACCCAGTATTAGTGTCCTTCAGATCTCTTTTTCCATGTCACCTTTAATTTAATTGAATCTGTTGGTATAATACAGTTGTTTAGATTTCTTTATAAGTTAGGTGAGCATAGCTGTATAATTTTTGACTAGGTGTTTGCGTATTAAACCTAATCGTAATTGTTTTGTAGTTGTTTTTTGTCAATGAATCTGAGGATGAAACTGGTTAGCCATGAGTTATTTAATCTCTTTGATGTGACCTGTTTGGTTTTTCAATGGGCAATATTTATTAGAGGCTTTGTATTGTTTGAAGGAATACTCTGACACACGAGTTAACATCTTGACTACTGTTACCCAATTACGTATATCTGACAGTCTATGTTACTGACTGCTATGAAAGTTATTCACCGATGCATCATCATGGAGCCTGAAGAAGATTTTCCTGGTTTCAAGTAGTTGTTTAATTACATTGATGACTAGGAAGGTGGACTAAAAATCTGTTGTATTGACTGTGATAATGCCAATTTTAAGAGCTGTTATATTTGTCCAGATGTAGTCATGTGAAGAAGCATTAGTCTCAGTAATTCTAGTAGGTTTGGTTATTACCTGGAGGGTTTCGGCGATCAACGTCCCAGGGGCTCGGTCTGAGACCAGGCCTCATGGTGGATCAGGGTCTGATCAACCAAGCTGTTACTGCTGGCTGCACGCAGACTGACGTACGAACCACAACATGGTTGGTCAGGTACTGACTTTAGGTGCCTGTCCAGTCCCTTCTTGAAGACAGCCAGGGGTCTATTGGTAATCCCCCTTATGTATGCTGGGAGGCAGTTGAACAGTCTTGGGCCCCGGACACTTACTGTGTTCTCTCAATGTACTCGTGGCGACCCCGCTTTTCATTGGGGGAATGTTGCATCTCCTGCAGTCTTTTGCTTTCATAGGAAGTGATTTTCATGTGCAAGTTTGGTACTAAACCCTCTAGGATTTTCCAAGTGTATAATATCATATATCTCTCTCGCCTATGTTCCAGGGAATACAGATCAAGGACCTTCAACCGTTCCCAGTAGTTTAGGTGCCTTATTGTACTTATTTGTCCCGTGAAAGTTCTTTGTACACTCTCCAGGTCAGCAGTCGCCAGTCTTGAAGGGGGCCGTTAGTGTACATCAGTATTCCAGCCTAGAGAAAACAAGCGATTAGAAGAGAATCATCATGGGTTCGGCGCCTCTAGTTTTGAAGGTTCTCATTATCCATCCTATCATTTTCCTAGCAGATGTGGTAGATACATTGTTGTGGTCTTTGAAGGCGAGATCCTCTGACATTATCACTCCCAGGTCCTTCACATTACTTTTCGCTCTATTATATAGTTAGAATTTGTTGTATACCCTGATATATTTTTAATTTCCTCAAGTTTTCCATATCTGAGTAGTTGAAATTTCTCCTCATTGAACTTCATATTGTTTTGAGTGGCCCATTTGAAAATTTGGTTTATGTCTGCTTGGAGTCTTGCGGTGTCTTCGATGGAGGTCACTGCCATGACAATCCGGGTGTCATCCTCAAAGGAAGACACGGAGCTATGGCTTACATCTCTGTCTATGTCAAATATGAGGATGAGGACTAGAATGGGAGCAAGTACTGTGCTTTGTGGAACAGAGCTTTTTATCGTAGCTGCCTCGGACTTTACTCTGTTTACTATTACTCTGTGTTCTATTTGTCAGGAAGTTAGAGATCCATGTACCAACTTTTCCTGATTCCTTTATCACGCATTTTGTCGAAAGCTTTTGCAAAGTCTGTGTATACTACATCTGTATTTTGTTTACTCTACAGCATCCAGGTCCTTGTCATAGTGGTCCAGTAGCTGGGACAGGCAAGAGCGACCTGCTCTAAACCCGTGTTGCCCTGGGTTGTGCAGTTGATGGGTAACTAGGTGGTTAGCGATCTTGCTTCTTAGAACCCTCTCAAAGATTTTTATATGGGATGTTAGTGCTATCAGTCTGTAGTTCTTTGTAATTGCTTTACTGCCACCTTTGTAGAGTGGGACTATGTCTGTTGTTTTTAGTGAGAGTGGGATGACCCATGTCCATGCTCCCTCTCCATAGAATGCTGAAGGCATGCAACAGGGACTTCTTGCAATTCTTGATGAATACGGAGTTCCACAAGTCTGGGCCTGGGGCAGAGTGCATGGGCATGTCATTTATTGCCTTTTCAGTCTTGTGGAGTTAGGATAATATCCGAGATTTTTGAGATGACCAAATTTTGGGTCTCGTTCATAAAGAATTCATTTGGATTGTCGACCCTTAGTCTGGGCAGTGGCTCGCTGAACACTGAGTCATATTGGGACTTTAGTATCTCACATATTTCTTGGCTGTCATCTGTGTATGTCCCATCTTGCCTAAGCAGGGGCCCAATACTGGATGTTGTTTTTCCCTTAGATTTGGCATAAGAGAAAGTATTTCTTTTTTTTTTTTTTTTTTAGCTTCCTTTATGGCTTTTAGTTCTTCCTGCTAGTCTTGTCTCCTGTAAGATTCCTTCAGCTTAAGTTCGATATTTGCAATTTCATTGACCAGTGCCTCCCTTTGTATTTGATATATTGGCCTCTTTCAGCAGCTTTGTGACTCTTTGCCTTCGTCTGTATAGGGAGCATCACTCTCTTTCTAGTTTACACCTTTTCTTTCTTTTTCTTAATGGAATGTGTCTTGAGTAGATCTCAAGAACCACGGCATTCATTTTTTCTAGGCAAATGTTCGGATCCGTGTTATTTAGGATATCTTCCCAGCTTGTTTCATTTAGGACATACAGTGGACCCTTGGTTTTCGTTCACATCCAAACTCGAACAATTATGTAAGTGTATTTTTTTAAGAGCTTTTGTAAGTATATTTTTGGGGGTCTGAAACGACTAATCTAACTTACATTTGTACTTATGGGAACAAATTCGTTCGGTAACGGCACTCAAAACAGCATTCTGGAAAGAATTTAAAACGAAAACCGAGGGTCCACTGTAGTTGAGTTTCCCATTACAGTGGACCCACGAGTTACGAGCATAATTCATTCCAGAAGGCTGCTCAAGTGCCATTACCGAACGAATTTTCTCCCTTAAGGAATAATGTCAAGTAGGTTAGTCCATTTCAGACCCCCAAAAATACACTTACAAAAGCACTTACAATATTACACTTACATAACTGTACGATTTCCGAGGTCCTCGTAACTCGGGGGTCCACTGTACAGTGGACCCCCGAAAAGAGCATTATTGGTGTCGGCAAGCCTAACACTATTTTTGTGCTCCCTAAGTCTGTCAGAAAGAGATCGGCCAGTTTCTCCAAAGTACTGAAGAGGACAGGAGGAACAAGAAATAGAGTAGACACCAGGAGAATCTATAGAGGGAGGGGAGGTATGAACTTGATTATTGCGAAGAGTGTTACTCTGGCGAAAGGTAAGTTTGATGTCTAAGGAACGGAGAGAGTTGTTGAGATTAGAGAGACCAGAGATGTAGGGAAGGCAGAAGATAGGAGAGTTCCCAGGAGTAGGGGGTTTAGGAAAGAAGAAAGTCCGTTTGGCACGAGAGAAAGCAAAGTCTATGAAATGGGAAGGGTAGCCAAGACGGGAAAATGAATTATGAAGAGTGGAAATTTCTGCTTCAAGGAAGTGAGGATCACAAATGCGGAAAGCACGGAGAAAGAGGGAGATAAGAACACTTTTCTTGACAGAGGAAGCATGATAAGAAAAGTAGTGAATATACATGCCACTGTGCATAGGCTTGCGGTACTCGGAAAAGGCAAAACCTGTAACTGAGCGGTGGACATGAACATCAAGGAAAGGAAGCAAAGAATTAGATTCCCAATCAGCTTTAAACTTAATGGAAGGGGCAAGATTATTAAGAGCATCAAGAAATGGTTGGAAGAGACTAGTCATCATGAGGCCAAAGAGCAAAGATGTCATCTACATAGCGGAGCCAGAATGAAGGATGTACATCAATAGTGGGAAGAAGAACAGTCTCGAAGTATTCCATGTAAAGATTAGCAAGAACAGAAGATAGAGAGCCCATAGCGACACCAAAGGTTTGAGAATAATATTTACCTTGAAAAGAAAAGGAATTAGAGTCCACACAAAGGCAGATAAGATCAAGAAAGACATCAGTAGATATAGGTATGCTATTTTCTATCAAGTCAGAGATCACAGTCATCCTATTGATTGGTCTTCTGCTAAAACTGTCTACCCTACGTCTAACTTTCACAGTCGCCGTCTGGTTGAATCCTCCCTTATACACAACTTTCCCTGTATGAATCTTAGCCCTGGCTTTGTCTCTGTAGATGCTTTCCTTTCCCATTACATTGTTAAATGCTCCAAACTTCAGAACACCCATGACTTAACCTGATTCCTTCCTCTTCTATCTCTTCCCCCTTCTCCTCTTTCTTCTTTCTCCTCTGTATTTCTCATTGTATTTGTCCTTCTTTATTTTATTTTCATCATTTTTTCCCCCCTCTGTGTTCTTGTCCTTACCCTATGCGGGCTGCCAGTTTTATTGCAGTGCTCCTCTTTCCTAGAATTGACTGACTCCACTACTACTACTTCCACTATTACTCCACCACTTTCTTGTGCCCTTCCCTGTCTGCTGCCTATAAATACCCCTTCTACCTGTTCTTTGTGTTAGTGTGACTTTATAAATGGTCCAAGTCGGACCGAAACGTCGTCGTAAGCTCCTCTCTTCTATTATGCGGGTTGTGTGTGTATTGTTCCAGTCACGGTATTGTGCCTTTTTTTGTTATTCACATTTTGTTGGTCAGGAGCCCTGTGCATACATGTTTGTACCTCTATTATGTTGTGATCTGAGTGTCTTGTCTTTGATACGGTTATATTACGTATCAGATCGTCGTTGTTAGTGAAGATGAGGTCCAGCATATTTTCTAGTCTTGTAGGCTCTAATATTTGCTGGTTTAAGGTGAATTTGGTGCAGAGATTTAATAGTTCGTGTGTGTGTGTGAATTTTCATCTGAGCTGCCTCCTGGGGGGATCTGCTAAAACACTGTTTACTATACTCCTCCATTTTAGGTGTCTCAAATTGAAATCTTGTAGTAAGATGTTTGGGGCAGGAGTTGGGAGATTTTCCAGACAGTGGTTAATTTTCAAAAGCTGCTCCTGGAATTGCTGGGAAGTTGCATCTGGAGACTTGTATACCAACACAATGACAAGGTTTTGGTTTTCAGTCTTTACCACCAAAGCTTCATCATTTGAGGTGTTTAGTAGTTCTGAGCAAATGAGTGACTCTGTGACGTATAAGCCAACCCCTCCTTTGTTGCCTGTTTAGTCTGTCGCATCTGAATAGGTTATAACCTGGGATCCATATTTCGTTGTCATAATGATCCTTTATGTGGGTTTCTGTGAATGCTGTAAACATTGCATTTGAAGGTATCGATAAGCAATTATACATATTGTTTAGGAAACCAGTTATTTGGGGAGTCTTCTGACTGCACGAGGTCAATGTTAGTCTCCAGCAACTGTCAATTCATATTTGTCTACTTCATTATTGATGATTAAGTCTTGAAAATTATCACAAAAGTTAAGTATGCTAGTGTGAAGTTATCTGTAGTCAGTGCCCATTATAAGTGGCACCTTTAAGTTTTCGGTAGTGAACTGACACACGTTGTGTTAATACGTTTCATCTCAGTGGTAGATTGTGGTACTACACACTACATACTTCTTCATTGTGGTACCACCTCCATTTTGGTTAGCTCTGCAGTTACATATGGCTGAGTAACCAGGTAGGTTGTTTTTAGTGTCATGTTTAGGCCAAGCTTGTATAAGAACAATAAATGTTATGTTACAATTTAGTGACTTTAGGAATGCATTGATGTTGTCAGTGTTTACATAGGACATAGGGGTGTAGCATTGTTTTTGACTTTGAGAATACGTTATTTGCTTTAAGTTAAAATAATACAAAATATTTTTTTTTTTTTCAACAAGTCAGCTGTCTCCCACCGAGGCAGGGTGACATCTTAGTATTATCAAAGCATAATTGTTTATTTCACTGTTATTTATCAAATTTAGATTTAGATTCTTTATTGCCAATAGCTGCATTTACAAAATATACAATAATCAGAAAGTCCATAGGATGCACAGTATTTCTGTAATATACTTGCCAGAATACATGTACAGTGTATAATAAATTTGTTTAATAACAAAACCAATATCCACCCTAGATCATTATAACCCCCATACACATCCTGTGGGAGGACCAGTAGTTACCTTATACCCATTGTGTGGGCAGTCATCCCCCAATAATGCCCCTCTTATAGGTGGCAGTAAAAAATTTCAAGGCATTATGGGCCCAACATTATAATATATACCTAAGCAGTTACAATAGTAACGAACTGTCTACAAAAATAATGGATCCAGTTGTTTTTGTTAGGTTTAAAGCCTATTGACTGCATGAAGCTCATTAAGACTGAATTTCCTTTGTACATTACCAATCAAGAATATTTTCAGCACTCCTTTTAGTTCATACACATTGAAAGAAATACAATACAGAATATACATCATGCAATGTCTAAGTGTCATTAGTTACAGTAGTAATAAACTGATTATACAGTGGTCCCTCGGTTTTCGCCGAATTCGTTCCAGAATGCTGCTCAAGTGCCATTACCGAACGAATTTACTTCCTTAAGAAATAATGTCACATAGGTTAGTCTATTTCAGACCCCCAAAAATACACTTGCAACAGCACTTACGAAAATACACTTACATAAATGTTCGAGTTTGGAAATGCACGAAAACCGAGGGACCACTGTATGTACCAGTAAGGCAAAATCTTTTTGTCCCCAACAGGATACACAACACAGTCAAAGATGCTCAGTATCAAGATTAATGTATGACAGCACAGTTGCCATCATTCAAACATTTGATGAACCCATGAACTTTAACTATATTATTCTACTGTATTTGCAATTTAATACCACTTTTGTTTTCCAAATACTGTACAGTGGTACCCCTAGTTTTGTACAGCTCCCAACTCAAACAATTATGTAAGTGTATTATTGTAAGTGCTTTTACAAGTGTATTTTTCGGGGTCTGAAACTGACTAATCTAATTTACATTATTCCTAATGGGAACAAATTTGTTCAGTAACGGCACTCGAACAGCCTTCTTTAACAAATTATGGCCGAAAGTCGAGGTACCACTGTAAACATATTTCAACTTCATTGTACATATGCTTTAAGTAAATTTAGTGCAAATTGTCTTAGACTCTGTGTAAAATTCAAGAGAGTCCTCAGTTCCTTCACGTCCCATCCCACTGCTCTTGACCCCTCCAAAAGGCATATCAATACTTCGCACAAGCCAGCAATTTGTCCACACAGTTCCAACCTGAAAGAATTCAAAATCTATATACAATACTATCTTAAACCATTTACTTTGGTGTCATGTATACTTTTCACCTTTTGCAATAAAGTTCCTTGACCTTAACCTGTACATTATACATACCACGAATTATGGTGACTACTGTAAAATGTGCTAAAACTTTGTGCCTGAACTCTCAATTTTTTAGACTGATAAAACTATGTAAGGCAAATGTCTTCTCAATTAAAATCTTATTCCTTTATGGAATTTTCACTTAAGCTTATTATCCAAAAAAATATATAATGTTTTCTTAAAGAAATATGTAATGCTGCATAGTAAATACCTGAATGAGTTTTTATTGCAAACTAAAAGTTGTAAGTTATTTATTACCTTCAGCTTATGAGCTACACTGTGTGCCACTCTAAGGTTTGAAGTCCACACAGATGCACAAAGACCATATGTTGTGTTGTTGGCACGATTAATTACTTCTTCCTCGGTTTCAAAAGGTGTAATGCATGTTACAGGCCCAAATATCTCTTCTTGCATGCAACGAGAGTTGTCGTCCAATCCTGTGATAATTGTTGGCCTCATGAAATATCCCTGAAAAGTGAGAATGTGAATGTACTTAAAATAAATCCTAGGAGAACTTATGATTCACGATCTCTTTAATGAACTTAGAATATTAGGCAAGAAGAATAATTGTTTTTAAATGTATTAAAGCAATATAATATGGATGTGATGCAAAGAAATTTAGTAACTGTAGGTGAGCTCTGGAAAATTACCCAGGGTAGATATAGATATACTCATAGTAGCTAGTGCTGCTATGAGTATCAAAGGGCTTCGGTCATGTGATATGTCATCTTAGACTGTAAAATAATGTAGTGAAGTACTGTACAGAGTCCATTGATAAAGATAAACATAAAGATTTTATTTCTTTGCAATTTACAGTTTTGATTAGTTAACCCTTTTGGGGTCGGTGCCGTACTAGTACATTTTACGCACCAGGTTCAGTGCCATACCAGTACGTGTAAATTCTAGCGGCCTCAAATTAAGTGGGAAACGGCTGGTAGGCCTACATATGAAAGAATGGGTCTGTGTGGTCAGTGTGTGCAGTATAAAAAAAGTCCTGCAGCAAACACTGCATAATGAGAAAAAAAAATCCAACCGTATTTTTCGTTTAAAACAGCAACTTTGCAGTCTATTTTCGTATGGTATTTATTGATGTATTCTCGTTTTCTTGGTTTCATTTGATAGAATGGAAAATATGTTACAGAAATAGAGATGATTTTGATTGGTTTTACGACGACAAGTACATTGAAATTGAGCTCAAAGTAGCGAAAATGTTCGATTTTTGCCGATGTTCAAGAGTAAACAAATCACGTCATGCGTCCAATACATGTCAACTGGTGAGGCTAATATTCTTTCACAAGTGCGGTGATATTATTTATACCGTTTTTACAATGATGCAGTTGTATACATAACAGTAAATCTTCTATTTTTTTGTGAGAATAAATATTCAAAATGGAAAGCAAAAGTAATGTAAGAGGGGCCTGGAGACGTGACTAATGAACATAGAAGATGTTATTTTAGTGCCAGGAATGTCTGCCTTGTTTATTCTGGACCCCATTTTGAAATTGGCATCGTTTGAAATTTGTATGAAATTGGCCAAATTGCCAATTTCTGACCACATTTTTGGGTAGTTGAAATTGGTAAATGGGCAGTTTCTTGTACTCAATC
This sequence comes from Cherax destructor, assembly GCA_009830355.1. Lineage (NCBI taxonomy): Eukaryota > Metazoa > Arthropoda > Malacostraca > Decapoda > Parastacidae > Cherax > Cherax destructor. The sequence continues at coordinate 81,749 of WNWK01003226.1, read as the reverse complement.
GATAGAAGAAATGGAGTTCTAGCGAAATAGCTATGATTTTAGTAGACTGGAACATCGGAATTGGCCAAAAATAGGGCTCAAAGTGGGCGAAATCGCCGATGCGTAAATATTGTCGAAACCAATAACTTTGAGAGAGCATAATTCCATAAGTTTTCCATCAAATTTCATACTTTTGGTGTCGTTATGATCGGAAAAAGATTCTCTATCATTTCATAAGATTTTTTTTTTTTTTTTCAAAAAAATTTTCGACCCTGAGAACGAGTTTGGGAGAGGGGGTAAGTACAAAGAAAGCCACTATCTTGCCGAGGCATTTTGGGCAGACTTAACCTAATACATAATAACTACTTAAGTCTAGACAAGATAAGTGTGGTTAACTTTTAAATAAATCTTTATTTTATCTTAATACAGTGGTCCCTCGACTATCGGTCTTAATCTGTTTCAGGAGCTAGACCTTAACACGATAAATTCGAAACTCGAAACCTTATTTCCCATAAGAAATAATGTAAATACAATTAATCCGTTCCCGACATAAATATATATAAAGTATAATATAAATTTATAATTAAACATTTAAAATAACATTTACTTACCTTTACTGAAGAGAGTTGCTGGCATCTGGAAGATAGGGAGGAGGACAGGGGAAGGGAACACTCATTGTCTGGAAGGGATATCCACCTCCAAAAGGACTTCAGGTAACAAGTCCCTCTCTGGGGTTACTTCCCTTCTTGGTCTTTTAATGCCACTAGGACCAGCTTGAGAGTCACTAGAACCCAGTCGTACAAAATAACTGTCCAAAGTCCTCTGTTTCTGGCGCCTCTTTAACATTTTCTGGAAGTGCAACATGGCTCTGTCACTGAACTGGTTGCAGAGATAGCTTATTTCACCTTGCTCAGGGTGGTGTTTTTCAACAAATGTCTGCAACTCATTCCACTTTGCACACATGTCCTTAACCCTTTGGGTGTTTCAGGACCATCTCCGAAACTCGTTCTCAGGGTCGCAAATTTTTCGGAAAAAAATAAATTATTTTTTTCTTGTGAAATGATAGAGAATCTTTTTCCGATCATAATGCCACCAAAATTATGAAATTTGACCGAAAACTAACGGAATTATGCTTTCGCGAAGTTAGCGGTATCAATGTCATTTACGCATCAGCAATTTCGCCCACTTTGAGCCCTATTTTCGGCAAATTCCAATGTTTCAGTCTACTAAAATTATAGCTATTTCTCTAGAACTCCATTTCTTCTATCGATTGAGTACATGAAACCGCCTATTTATCAATTTCAACTACCCAAAATAGTGGTCAGAAAATGGCAATTTGGCCAATTTCACACAAATTTCAAACGATGCCAATTTCAAAATAGGGTCCAGAATAAACAAGGCAGACATTCCTGGCACTAAAATAACATCATCTCTGTTCATTAGTCACGTTTCCAGGCCCCTCTTACATTACTTATGCTTTCCATTTTGAATTTTTATTCTCACAAAAAATTGAAGATTTACTGTTATGTATACAACTTCATCATTGTAAAAATGGTATAAATAATATCAGCGCACTTGTGCAAGAATATTAGACTCGCCAGTTGATGTGTATTGGACGCATGGTGTGATTTGTTTACTCTTGAACATCGGCAAAAATCGAACATTTTCGCTACTTTGCGCTCAGTTTCATGGTACTTGTCATCGTGAAACCAGTTAAAATTATCTCTATTTCTGTAATATATCATCCATTCTATCAAATGAGACTAAGAAAACGAGAATACAAGCATAAATACCATACGAAAATAGACTGCAAAGTCGCTGTTTTAAACCAAAAACACGGTCAAAGTTTTTTTTTCCTCATTATGCACTGTGGTGTGCAGGATTTTTTTTATACTGCGCACACTGACCGCACAGACCCATTCTCTCACATCTAGACCTAACAGCCTGTTTCTGCTTGATTTGAGGACGCTAGAATTTAGGCGTACTAGTACGACGAAAACCCTGGGGCATAAGCCGTACTAGTACGGTCAAAACCCCAAAAGGGTTAAGCACTGAAGAAGGCACCTCCTTCACTCCCTCTTCCTCCTCCTGTGAATCAATAGCCTCAACTCTGGTCTGATGATGTTCCAGTTCCAGCTGTTGCAGCTGGTCCTGCACCAACTCTTCCACATCCTCACCACTCAACTCCAACCCCAGGCTGTTCCCCAATGCCACAATATCTTCCACAACAGGCACAGGGTCATCAGGGTCAGCCTCAAATCCTTCAAAATCCCTCTTTTCAACACAATCCGGCCACAATGGTCTCCAAGCAGAGTTCAAAGTCCTGGAAGTCACTCCCTTCCAAGCCTTACCTATAAAGCAATGGACGATATTGAAGTGATCTTTCCAAAACTCTCTTAGGGTCAATTCAGAGACTGAGGTTGTCAAAGCACCTTTGAAACATTGCTTTGGTGTACAGTTTTTTGAAGTTAGAAATGACCTGCTGGTCCATGAGCTGGATGAGAGGAGTGGTGTTAGGAGGCAAGAACTTCACTCTAATGAAATTGAAGTTGTCAGACAAATAGTCTTGCAAGTTGTGAGGATGAGCAGGAGCATTGTCCAGTACCAGGAGGCACTTGAGTCCCAATTTCTTTTCCAGGAGGTATTTCTTCACACTAGGGCCAAACACTCCAGTCAACCATTCCACGAAAATGTCCTTAGTGACCCATGCCTTGGTGTTAGCCTTCCAATGCACACACAAATTATTCCTGTTAACATTGTGTTTCTTGAAGGCTCTGGGATTTTCTGCATGATACACCAGTAAAGGCTTCACTTTAAAATCACCACTGGCATTAGCACACATCATGAGAGTTAGCCTGTCTTTCATAGGCTTGTGTCCTGGGAGTGCCTTTTCCTCCTGAGTAATGAAGGTCCTGTTTGGCATTTTCTTCCAAAACAGGCCTGTTTCATCACAATTAAACACTTGTTGGGGTTTGAATTGATCAGTGTCTACAAACCCCTTAAATTCACTCACAAACTTTTCAGCAGCACGTTTGTCTGAACTGGCTGCCTCATCATGCCTCACAACACTGTGTATGCCACTACATTTCTTAAACCACTCAAACCATTCTCTGCTGGTTTTAAAATCACTCGCATCAGCACTGGTTCTAGGCATTGTCTTGACAAGATCTGCGTGCAACTGCCTTGCCTTTTCACAAATTATCGTCGTGGAAATACTATCACCCGCTATCTGTTTTTCATTGATCCACACCCCCAACAACTTCTCAACCTCATCCACTGTTTTCGATCTATTTTTCGTTAACATATCAACACCTTTTGCAACATTAGCTTCCTTGATTTCTTTTCTCTTTGCCAGGATAGAGGTGATAGTAGATTGGTTTTTGTTGTACATCCTGGCAAGCTCACACACACGTACGCCACTCTCATATTTTTCTACTGTACAATCTCTTTCTTCACTTTGATGGTGTTCCTCACTCTCTTTACCACAGGGGTGCCACTAGGAAGCTTCTTTGGACCCATGGTGACTTATTTCACAGTGACAATCACTAAACCAGCAATAAACACAACAAATGTATTGTGAATGTTTGAAAGAGCGCGCTGGGTATTGTTCACTCAAGTGTAAACAATGCTAGACTGGCGTCCTGCGCGGCGCGCAAGCGCAGGCAGGCGGACAGGTCTGGTACGGACCGCTACATGGGTAAAGACCGCTACACGAGAAAAATATTGAACAAAAAAAGCAACCTTTACACAAAACAACCGTTATTCGGACAGACCGAAACACTGGGTACCACTGTACTAATGTGAGGTAGTCAAGGTGGAGGGTTATAAGAATAATAATTTTGAAGTTGCACATAAAAACAATATTACAATTAATGGTTCAAACATCAATATTTCATGGATTAGCAGATGTTTTAATAGACTCGAGGTCATTCAATATAATATTTGGGTGCTGCTTCAAAATGGTTAGAAGTTTTGGTTGGTTTGGTTAATATTGAGAGATGAGATTATTTTTAAGCATAGCCCTAAATTTGTATGTTGTCAGGAGATCCTTTACCGGTTCAGGTAGTGAATTCCAGATCTTTGGGCCCTTAATGTGCATTGCATTTTTGCATAGTGTGAGACTGACACGAGGGATGTCAAACAGTGCCTTATGCCTTGTATTGTGACCGTGTGTTCTGTTGTAGCCATCAAGGAGAAGTTTAAGTGGAGGGTTTATATTGGAGTTTAATGTTCTGTATGTATATAAATGGGATTAAGTCAAGAGTATCTGAGAGAGTTAGAGCTAAGGAAGGGGTAGCAATAATGTTGAAAGATCAGTTATGGAGAGAGAAGAGGGAGTATAAATGTATAAATTCAAGGATTATGTGGATTAAAATAAGGGTCGGATATGAAAAGTGGGTCATAATAAGTGTGTATGCAGGTGGAGAATAGAGGAGAGAGAGAGATTTTGGGAGATGTTAAGCGAGTGTGTAGGAACTTTTGAGCCAAGTGAGAGAGTAATTGTGGTAGGGGACCTAAATGCTAAAGTAGGAGAAGCATTTAGAAAGGGTGTGGTAGATAAGTTTGGGGTGCCAGGTGTAAATGATAATGGGGAGCATTTGATTGAACTATGTATAGAAAGGGGTTTGGTTATACAGTGGACCCTCGCTATTCGAACACTCCAAAACTCACCCTCATTCCAGAATGCTGTTCAAGTGCTGTTACCAAACGAATTTATTCCCATAAGGAATGATGTAATTAGATTAGTCCATTTCAGACCCCCAAAAATACACTTATAAAAGCACTTACAATAATAAACTTACATAAAAGGGTGAGTTTTGGAGTGTTCGAATAGCGAGGGTCCACTGTACCTTAAAATTGAGCTCAAAGTAGCGGAAATGTTCGATTTTTGCCGATGTTCAGGAGTAAACAAATGATATCACCGTCCAATACATGTCCAACTGGCCGGTCTAATACGCAGTCACAAATGGGTCAACACTATTTACACAATTATTACAATAATGCAGTAGTCTGTATAACAGTATAAATCTATTTTTTGTGTGAAAAAAAAAATCAAAATGGAAAGCAAACGTAATATAAGAGGGGCCTGGAGATGTGACTAATAAACAGAGAAAATGTTATTTTAATGCCAGGAATGTCTGCATTGTTTATTCTGGACCCTATTTTGAAATTGGCATTTCTTGAAATTTGTGTGAAATTGGTTAAATTACCGATTTCTGACCACTTTATTGGGTAGTTGAAATAGGTAAATGGGTGGTTTCTTGTACTCAATCAACAGAATAGGAGGAATACTAGCGAAATAGCTATGAGTTTGGTAGACTGGAACAATGGAATGGGCCAAAAATAGGGCGTAAAGTGGGTGAAATCGCCGATGCGTAAATATCGCTGCTGGGTTAAGTATATTCTAACAACCACTCTGCAATCCGGCAAAATCACTAATCAAGCACCCTACAGGTCCCGATGAAGCTGGATTAGTGATGGTCAACCTGTACTGAACTATGCAATGGTGTGTACTAGTCATCTGGTCTGCATACTGTGATGGGATTTCATTGTGAAGGGCTGTGTATTTGTAGTAATGGGTAACTGATGTACAGCGAAGCAGCATTATGGAAGTCTGTGTAATATGCAAAGGTGTAATAACAAGGTATGCCATTGGTGCTGTGCACTGTACTGCTGAAACGCAGATGGTGTCTGGACACTGTGAATTAGGTTTCGTGTAGTGCCTATTTTTCCTGATACAATGCAGTGAGGTGCGGTCATACAAGTATTGTGATAAACGAGATGACAGTGTCCAAGGTTAGCTGTGTTGTGTGGACAGCTACCTGTTATGTAGTGATGTAGTGTGAAGAGCAAACTGGGCTGCTGTGTTATAGAAATATTTAATATTTATGTGCACTTAAATGTCCTCCTTTAAAATACTGGCACCAAAATGCAAAAGCTAAAAATCCATGACACCTTTTTTACATACACTGGCATAAAACATATGTTGGAATAACTGGTTCTATACAGTTTTTGAAAACTGCCTCTTATATTTATTTTTGGGTGAGTACAATGTTTCACCATAGTGTCTCCATTTCCTTCATAATTGTTGACATAATACAAGCTTAAGAAATTGTGCTTTGTAATATAGGAATATACCTGTAACACTGCTTTTTGACCTTAAGTAAAAATGCCTTTCTCAAGACAAAATATGCTGGATAAACTGGTTTAGGTACCTATTTCTCAAGAATAAATTTTAAATTGCTAGTTTGATTTTTTTTTAGTGCAACTTTTACAAAATTTACAATACAGGGGTCTCCAACTAATGAACAAGCTGCTTTCCTGATGTTTGTAACTCTGAAGGATATTTTCCTATAGAAATCATTATTAAGGAAATCGTACATGTTAATAACTGCTGATCAGAATTAGTAAAGTTAATATTTTTTAATTATTTCCTATGAACCTTATTCACAAATAAGGGTGTTTGTAACTCATTTGTAAACTAAGAATCCCCTGTATTAAGTTAAGGGGGACACATGAACTTTTGTGTCAAAGTAGATCATCCTAGGTCAGGAGAAGTGTAAAAAATTCTAAAAAAGCAAGGTACATTATAAACTGGAGGAAAAAGCTGAAGCTAAAATACTAAATACTCTGAATATATTTTAATACACTGACGAATAACAGAATCACTCACATTCTTGTTCTCCTCTGGAAGAATACATATATCAACACCTTCACCACACACAACAGTACCACCATCCTCGACAGCATAATTAATATAGCTGCGCACTTTTTCTAGATGAGGCTTTGAAATGAGAGCACCCAGGAACACAGTTTCATCTGATGGATTTCCTACTCGCAGATCTCTGAAAACGTATTTTTTAAATAACAAGAAAAGTTAGTACTGTATACACTCTACATTAAAATTCAAATACAGTAGACAACCACATTTTGCGTAAGATATGTTCCAGAAAAATGGAGCTATACAGTGGACCCCCTAGTTTCGACCACCTCAAAACTCGAACAATTATGTAAGTGTAATATTGTAAGTGCTTTTGTAAGTGTATTTTTGGGGGTCTGAAACGGACTAACCTACTTTACATTATTTCTTATGGGAACAAATTCGTTCGGTAATGGCCCTTGAACATTATTATTATTATAATCAAAAGAAGCGCTAAACCACAAGGGTTATACAGCACGGCGGGGCAGGACAGGATGCAGGGAGAATGGATTGTAAGCGGGAGATGGATGATTAGTAGGGTATGGAGTACAGCAGGATAGTGGATAGTGCAGGGATAGAGGGTAGCAAGAGATCGAGGTAGAAGGGACTGAGGGAGGTGCTAGAGGTATATTTCAGAGTTTGTGTAGTAAGTCAGTTTCTGTCAAAAAGTCAACGAGAGAGTCAGGATTAAAGGAGGGTCCATCAGCAAGAAAGGAAGGTAAAGAAAGGGCCGCAGAGCGAAGACGCCGTTGGAGGTAAATTCTGCGCGCTCGTTAATAAAGTGGACAGTCCAACAGAATATGTCGAACAGACACTGGAACCTGACAATGCTCACAAAGAGGGGCAGGGAGCCTCTCCATGAGATACCTGTGCATAAGACGAGTGTGGCCAATGCGAAGACGGGAGAGGGTGGTCTCCCAACCTCGAATTTGGTGACAAGAAGAAGGCCAGAAACCTATACTCGGTTTAATAGAATGAAGTTTGTTATTTAGCAGGTCAGACCAGCGTTGTTGCCAACGGGTGCGAAGGTGGGTAGCAATGACTGCAAAATAGTCCGTAAAAGGAACACCTCTATATGAAACTGGAAGGTCATGTACTGCTGACCGCGCAGCAGTGTCTGCCTGTTCATTGCCCTGTACGTCAACATGACCAGGGACCCAACAAAAAACAATATCTTTGTGCTTACTAGAGATACGGCGTAACCAAAGTTGGATACGAAGAACTAGGGGGTGAGGTGTATCAATTTTACGGATAGCCTGTAAAGCACTAAGGGAGTCTGAAACGACCACAAATGGTGATACAGCCATAGATGCAATATGGATAAGTGCCACAAGAATGGCATACAATTCAGCCGTAAATATGTCTTCAAAGACCTCAAATGGTAATCTCCTTGCCAGCTGAACAATTTCATCAACTTAACTCTCATATGAGAGAAATCCTGTGAAATTATTCACCACATTTGGCCATAATTTTCTCCAGGCTGCATTTATTGCTGGCTTTGGTACATTATCCCATGCACCTTTGATATGGGTTTAGGCATCTGCATAGTTGAATTTATGTCAAAACTCTGGCACTCCAGGCTCTGAGTCATCATCCACTGTTGTAAGCATTTTCTGCACCACTCTGCATATGTAGATACCCATTACTGTAAATGATTTTATTACTCCTTGATCTGTCGTGTGGGTTCTTGATGAGGGATTTGGTAATAAATACAAACGTAGCTTGGTTGGCAACTTATATATTAGTGATAAAAATGGGAGAACACTCAGAGCCTTCTCGCCTGACCTGTCTACTCTCTACTATCCTGTCTTGAACTGAGGCCAGTGAGCGAGACACGCTCACGGCATTCAAAGGGTGACCTATGACATCGCTAGGTCAGCAGAAACTAGTAACGGACAGTGATGAGGAAGGCTGTGACTCAATAACGGTTGGTAAGATACAAATACTACTACTGATAGATCCAGTGGTTGTTTCAGTGATGTCGTATTTGTTTGTAAGTCAAAAAAAACGACCTTAACATTTGAGTTCAAATCCTACAACAGGTCACGATGAGCACAGGAATTATCAAGAACATTAGAACATAAGAAAGGAGGGGCATTGCAGTAGGACTACTGGCTAGGCAGGTCCAACTCGCATCCACTTGTTCTGATAATTGAGACACATATGCAACACTTGGGAATCTTTATTCTGGAAATGTTTTGCCACGCAGTGACTTCAGCCCAATGCAGAGAAAGGTTGAAGATGATTAGTTTGAGGTAATCAGTCCCTCACCCTAGAGTTGATGTGTTCATTCCATCAATCTTGACAAAAGTACAGTATATTCGCAGAGACTGGGCTTCTATACTGATAACAGATGAGGTGGAGCAGTGATAGGCAGAGTCACCAGCAGAGAAGACCACTTGTTGAAGTAGGTCATGTCTGTAGGTTAGACAAGTTTAAAGAAATCCCTGCTCCAAGATGTTGCTGTATCTGACAGGATGTATATCAATGGACATCAACCAAATCTTTAAATGGGTCACAGAAAACAATATGAAGGGTCCCAGACTATTCAACATCTTACCAGAAGATATCAGAAACACGGCTGGAACAAGTGTAAAAGCCTTCAAGAGGAAACTGGACAAGTATCTTCACCAGGTGCCAGATCAACCAGGCTGTGATGGATATGCAGGGCAGTGGGCCTCCAGCAGCAACAGCCTGGTTGACCAGGCAAGCACCAGACTAACCTGGCCCATGGCCAGGCTCCAAGAGTAGTGAAACTCTCAAAACTCTTCAAAGGTACAGTGGACCCCCGAGTTACGAACACCCCGGAAATCGTACAATTATGTAAGTATAATATTGTAAGTGCTTTTGTAAGTGTATTTTTGGGGGTCTGAAATGGACTAACCTACTTGACATTATTTCTTAAGGGAGTAAATTCATTCGGTAATGGCACTTGAGCAGGCTTCTGGAATGAATTTTGTTCGTTGCTTGGGGGTCCACTGTATATCAAAGGTAAGTTCAATGAAGACAAACTTCAGTTACACTGAAATGAAAAACTTAAGGAAATTACAAATGTATCGGAGTATAAAACAATCCAACCACATAACAGTTAATAAAAACTAATGTTAATTAAGGACCTGGCAGTGACAATGTCAGAGGATCTCACTTTCAAAGATCACAACAATGTTTACTTGGAGAGAGTTCCAGGGGTCAACGCCCCTGCGGCCCGGTCTGTGACCAGGCCTCATATATATACATATATACAGTGGACCCTCGGTTTTCGTTGAAAATTCTGTCCAGAATGCTTTTTGAGTGCCATTACGGAACGAATTTGTTCCCATAAGAACAAATGCAAATTAGATTAGTCGTTTCAGAACCCCAAAAATACACTTACAAAAGCTCTTACAAAAATACATTTACATAATTGTTCGAGTTTGGAGGTGAACGAAAACCGAGTGGCCACTGTATATATATTTATATATACGTATAGTTGACCCCCGGTGTTCGTGATGCTCCAAACTCGAACAATTATGTAAGTGAATTTTTGTAAGTGCTTTTGTAAGTGTATTTTTGGGGGTCTAACAGGACTAGTCTATTTACATTATTCCTTATGGGAATAAATTCATTGTAATGGCATTACATTCTGGAATGAAAAATCATGAACACCGGATCCACTGATATTATATACAGTGGACCTCGGTTTCGTTCACCTCCAAACCGACAATTATGTAAGTGTATTTTTGTAAGAGCTTTTGTAAGTGTATTTTTGGGGGTCTGAAACGACTAATCTAATTTACATTTGTCCTTATGGGAACAAATTCGTTCGGTAACAGCACTTGAACAGCATTCTGGAAAGAATTTTGGACGAAAACCGAGGGTCCACTGTATATATATATACAGTGGACAGTAATATATATACAGTGGTACCTCGAGTTACGATATTTTTTCGTTCGAGAATGCTGTTCAAGTGCCATTACCAAACGAATTTATCCCCATAAGGAATAATGTAAAATAGACTAGTCCTTTTACACCCCCAAAAATATACTTACAAAAGCATTTAAAAAAATAAACTTACATAAAAGGGCGATTTTGGGGACCATCGTAACTCGAGGTACCACTGTATATATATACGTATATATATACAGTGGACCCCCGGTTAACGGCCTGCTCCAAACACTAACAATTATGTAAGTGTATTTTTGTAAGTGCTTCTGTAAGTGTATGTTTGGGGGACCAAAAGGACTAATCTAATTTACATTATTCCTTACGTTAATAAATTCGTTCGGTAAAGGCACTTGAACAGCATTCTGGAACGAATTATGGCCATTAACTGGGGGTCCACTGTATATACACACACACACACACACACACACACACACATAGGGAAGACATGATAACGACATATAAGATACTGAGAGGAATTGACAAGGTGGACAGATATAGACTGTTCCAGAGATGGGACACAGCAACAAGGGGACACAGTTGGAAGTTGAAGACTCAAATTAATCATAGGGATGTTAGGAAGTATTTCTTCAGTCATAGAGTGGTCGGGAAGTGGAATAGCTTGGGAAGCGATGTAGTGGAGGCAGGTTCCATACATAGCTTTAAGGAGAGGTATGATAAAGCTCACGGAGCAGGGAGCGTGACCCAGTAGCGGCCAGTGAAGAGGCGGGGCCAGGAGCTATGACCCGACCCCTGCAACCACAACTAGGTGAGTACAACTAGGTGAGTACACACACACACACACACACAATAGAAGGAGCAGGGAGGAAGGAGGGGTCGCACTGCTCGTAAGGAATCATTGGAGATTCGAGGAAATGGAAGGAATGGAGGTGTGTAGAGAAAGGGACTTTATAGTAGGTACCATCCAGTCTGGGGAGCACAAGATAGTCATTGCAGTGATGTATAACCCACCACAGAACTGCAGGAGTCCAAGAGAGGAATATGACGAGAACAACAGAGCAATGGTGGACACCCTGGCGGAGGTGGCAAGAAAAGCGCACATGAGCAGAGCGAAGTTACTGGTCATGGGCGATTTCAACCACGGAGATTGACTGGGAGAACCAAGAACCACGTGGGGGTCCAGAAACTTGGAGAGCCAAGATGATGGACGTGGTACTGGAAAACCTGATGCACCAACATGTCAGGGACACGACCAGAGAGAGAGGAGAGGACGAACCAGCAAGGCTGGACCTTGTATTCACCATGAACAGCTCAGATATCGAGGACATAACACACGAGAGCCCCCTGGGAGCCAGCGACCATATGGTGCTGAGCTTTGAGTACATTGTAGAGCTACAGATGGAGAGGGAAAATGGTGCTGAAAGAGACAAATCAGACTTTAAAAGAGGGGACTACATGGGTATGAGGAATTTCCTGCAGGAGGTTCTGTGGGAAAGGGAAATGGAAGGACAGTCAGTAAATGAAATGATGGAATACGTAGCGACAAAGAGCAAGGAGGCAGAGGAACGGTTTATACCCAAAGGAAAAAGATTAAATAGGAAGACCAGAAAGAGCCCCTGGTTTACCCAAAGGTGCAGGGAGGCAAAGACTCAGAGTATCAGAGAATGGAAAAGGTACAGAAGGCAAAGAACCCAAGTAAACAAAGAGATTAATCGAAGAGCTAGAAACGAGTATGCACAGGTACTGAGGGAGGCCCAGAAACAGTACGAAAATGACATAGCATCGAAAGTCAAGTCTGACCCGAAACTGATGTACAGTCACATCAGAAGGAAGACAACAGTCAAGGACCAGGTGATAAGGCTGAGGAGAGAAGATGGAGAACTCACAAGTAATGATCAAGAGGTATGTGAGGAGCTCAACTCGAGGTTTAAGGAAGTATTCACAGTGGAGGCAGGAAGGCAGCTGGGTGGACAGGACGGGGTGCATCACCAACAAGGGATGTATCAAGTGCTGGAGGGCATACACACAACTGAGGGGGAGGTGAAGCAGTTACTCAGTGACCTTGATACCTCAAAGGCGACGGGTCCAGACAGTATCTCCCCGTGGGTCCTTCGGGAAGGAGCTGAGGTTCTGAGTGTGCCACTTACCATAATATTCAACACATCCCTTGAAGGGCAGCTACCTGAGATATGGAAAAAGGCCAATGTAGTCCCCATCTTTAAAAAAGAGACAGAAAATAGGCACTAAACTATAGACCGGTATCACTTACGTGTATAGTGTGCAAAGTCTTGAAAGAAAATCATCAGGAAAAGAATGGTGGAGCATCTGGAGCAGAACAGGATAATCAACGCCAGACAGCACGGATTCAGGGAAGGCAAATCCTGTGTAACAAACCTCCTGGAGTTCTATGATAAAGTAACAGAGGTAAGGCAAGAGAGAGAAGGGTGGGTTGACTGCATTTTCCTGGACTGCAGGAAGGCCTTCGACACAGTTCCTCATATGAGACTAGTAAAGAAGTTGGAAGACCAAGCGTGTATAACAGGAAGGGCACTGGAATGTATCAGGGAATACCTCACAGGGAGGCAACAACGGGTCATGGTGCGTGATGAGGTATCACAGTGGGTGCCGGTGACGAGTGGTGTGCCGCAGGGGTCAGTCCTAGGACCAGTGCTATTCTTGGCATATGTGAATGACATGACGGACGGGATAGACTCAGAAGAGATGTTTGCAGATGATGTGAAATTAATGAGGAGAATCAGTTCAGATAAGACCAAGCAGGACTTCAAAGAGACCTGGACAAGCTTGACATCTGATCTAGCAACTGTCTTCTCGAATTTAACCCCACCAAATGCAAAGTCATGAAGATCGGAGAAGGGCAAAGAAGACCGCTAACAGAGTACAGGCTAGGTGGACAAAGGCTACAAACCTCATCAAAGGAGAAAGACCTTGGGGTGAGTATAACAAGCACGTCTCCGGAAACACACTTCAACCAGATAACCGCAGCAGCATATGGGCGACTGGCAAACCTAAGATTAGTGTTCCGTTATCTTAACAAGGAATCGTTCAAGACACTGTACACCGTGTACGTCAGGCCCATACTAGAGTATGCAGCACCAGTCTGGAACCCACACCTGGTCAAGGACGTCAGGAAATTAGAGAAAGTACAAAGGTTTGTGACAAAGCTAGTTCCACAACTCAGGGGACTGCCCTATGAATAAAGGTTGAGGGAAATAGGACTAACAACACTGGAGGACAGAAGGGTTAGAGGAGACATGATAACGACATACAAAATACTGCGGGGAATCGACAAGGTAGATAGTGACAGGATGTTCCAGAGAGGGAACACAGAAACAAGGGGACACAAGTGGAAGCTGAAGACTCAGATGAGTCAAAGGGATGTTAGGAAGCACTTCTTCAGCCATAGAGTAGTTAGGAAGTGGAATAGTCTAGCAAACGATATAGTGGAGGCGGGAACCATACATTGTTTTAAGACAAGGTTTGATAAAGCTCATGGAGCAGGGAGAGCAGAGACCCAGTAGCGGACAGCGAAGAAGCAGGGCCAGGAGCTGAGTATCGACCCCTGCAACCACAATTAGGCGAGTACAATTAGGTGAGTACACACACACACACACACACACACACACACACACACATTCTCTCTCTCTCTCTCTCTCTCTTCTCTCTCTCTCTCTCTCTCTCTCTCTCTCACACACACACTTTTATGGTAAATAATCATGAAATAAACTACTAAAAGCAATACTAACTTTGCAACTTCCACAAACTTCTCTAAAAATTCTTCATAGATAGGTCGCTGAACAAATATCCGGGAGGTACACAAGCACACCTGAAATAAAATTGTTTACAATTACTGTACATTAAAAATTAAAATCACACACATGGCATTAAATACTGTAGACTGTTATATTACACAGTAGTTACATTCCTGAAAACACTGTGTTAGGTAAATCCGTGTTAGATAAACTGAAGAACTTGTAAGAAAAATAGGCTTACGCTCCTGGGAGCCTCAAAAAAGCCAAACAACTTTTTTTTATAGCTCCAGATCATACAAAAATAAAAGTGAATATGTAATTGTCATGATGTATTATGTTGTTTTTACTGCTTAAGACTACAAATGCAACAAAATTAATAATATTTCTTACCTTAAATTGTGGGTGCTGGTGTTTGTCGATGATTGTGAAGAGAGTGGAAAGCTATGCTGTGGCCCTACTGGGCTGAGGTAGATGGTAGAGGTTCTGGTACTGAAGTCGATGGTTGTACTGGAGTGTGCATAAATTCTGTAATGGATTTCTGATCTATTTTACCCTGCAGTACATTATCCAGCTGATGGTAAGGTGTCAGTCAAGTCAGTCAGTCAGTCAGTTATCACACAAACTCGTATACATATATAACCTCATTCTTTTTAATTGTACAAACTGACGCTTGATTACCAAAGAAACCATGTCTGTACATCAATTCAAGACTGCCAAAAAAAAAAACACCTACTACTCACCCAAAACTAAATACGTACACAGTACTTAACATTACCTACAAAGTTAACAATTCCCTTTCCACTGCCTCAAATATCATTATTCACTGTGTTACTCCCTTATCCTCAAAACCCCTTAAATATTTGCTCAAAGAACAATAATTTCTCACTTATTCTAATGCAAATGTTGAAACTTATATCTCATAAATGTATAAACCAGTTATAATTAGTGCAACCTTATCAAACTTTGATTTTATAGCATTACCAAATAGAATAATCCATTCTCTTGTACTCATTGTAACTCATCTAATGACCAAATGAACTGTTATTGCAATACAAATCATTGATTTGATTGATCCGATTTGATAAATTGTATTACTACATATAAAAAATTAATTATGTTGTTCTATTATAAAACTGTAATGCTTCAAAATTCTAAAACTATTATGCTTCAAAATTGTAATGTTCAAATTTCATTGCTTAAATACTCAATTATACTTATATTGTAAATTGTTTACTGTAATTTTTACCATTTAGTCTGTTATAGCATAATTAATTGTAAGTTAATTTTAAGTTTGCCCATAATGCTCTGCATACAACGGACTTTTGGCATGTACACCCCACTACAATAACTCCTTGTAAAACTATGTATCATGTCTCAATAAACTATTATTATTATTATTATTATTATTATATTAAGGCCTCAGGCTATCTCTATTTTCTTCGTTAACTCAGACTCTTACATCTTTTCTTGCCACTTTCAGCAACACTCGTATACCTACTGGGTGCCATGATTGCTTGGCAGATACAAGATATGGCAATTAAAAGATCAAAACACAATTCACAAACACAGCTAGCTCCTAGGAGACAATTGTACTGGACAAGTATTCACAAAGGCTGGGATGGGAGTGGTGGGATTGTCGGGGGTGGCAGGGGATGGTGGTAGGTCTCTCCCGCTGACACAATGATCTGACCCACAGCCAGGCGGCAGCTTGAGCTGGGGTCCACTGTATAGTGGAGCCTCGGTTTTCGACTGCATTACTTGTCGATCAAATCGGTTTTTGAACTAGGAATAGCGATAGAAAAATGACGACACGAAACTTAACTCCTCCATTGTTGTTTGAGGAGTATAAGGGCACTGAGTCCAGAGCCACCCTCTGTCAACATCTCCTCCAAGGTAAGTGTAAATATTTCTTATTTATATAAGTGTGAATATTTCTTATTTATAAATTATGTACATTGTTTGTGTGAATAGTGGTGGTGGCTTTCTGCTGCCGCCGACCACCACCACGGCTTATGGTCAGTGACCCTTATACCCAACAACAACAACACTACCACCAGTCCTTACATTCATAATGACATGTTTTATTCATTCTAGAGTTTATATCATGTTTATGTTATTAATATTGTTTATTATGTCATATTAGATGAATTGTGATAGATAAATAAGCCGTAGAGCTGATATTAGTGTCAAATTGAAGCATTTTGTCCTACCTCCCAACAAGAAACTCTCCTCCCTCTCTCCTCTCCATCTTCCATACACCAACAAGAGTCAGCAATAAAGGTAAGTGTGATGTTAAATGTTCATTTATACATGTTATTAGTGCTTTATATTTATTTGCCATTCTTTTCTGTATGTAAATCTATATTTAATCTCTAAAAAAAATATTTTTTGTTAATACTCCTGGGTGTCTGAAATGGATTAATTGAATTTACATTATTTCTTATGGGGAAAATGGCTTCAGTTTTCATTGATTTCAGTTTTAGTCGATCCCTCTGGAACGGATTAAACACGAAAACTGAGGGTTGACTGTACAGTGGACCCTCGCTTTTCGTACAGCTCCCAACTCAAACAATTATATAAGTGTATTTTTGTAAGTGTATTTTTGGGGGTCTGAAACGACTAATCTAATGTACATTCGTCCTTATGGGAACAAATTTGTTTGGTAACGGCACTCAAACAGCATTCTGGAAAGAATTACCGATACGGTACTATGTTCCACAACCAGCTCTCCTTACCCTATATCACTCACTCATTTACCCCTACCTCACCTATGGAATCTGCGCATGGGGCTCTACATCAATAACTCATCTCAGACCACTAATAACACAACAAAAGGCAGCAGTTAGAATAATAACACATTCACACTCCAGACAACATACTCCACCAATATTCAAAAACCTAAACTTACTCACCATACAAGACATCCATACTTTTTACTGTGCCTATTACATACATAGAACACTCTATGCAAATATTAACCCACCACTCAAATTTCTCCTTACCAATTTTAACAGGACACATGACCATAACACTAGACACAGATCACTCCTCGATGTTCCCCGTGTCCATCTAACACTATGTAAAAACTCAATGCATATAAAAGGCACGAAAATTTGGAATTCATTACCTGTCATTGCCAAAGAAACCCTGCCTTTACCCCAATTCAAAACGATGCTAAAAAACCACCTTCTCACCCAAACCTAAGTGCTCAATATCACACATTCCCAACAAAGTAGAATAATCACTTAATGTAAAAACCTGACTAATCACTCAAATGTAAAAACCTGTTATGAATAATACATACTAAGCTAACTATTTCCATAACATTTACATTATAATGACCACATAAACTGTAATTGCAATGCAATTAATTGTTTTAAATTGTTATCTCACTCAATTAGTTGCATTGCTACAATTAATTGATATGTTCAACTTATATTCAAACTTTATAACTTAGATATGCAATTATACTTATTTTATAAATTATCAACCATAACTTTTTACCATGTAGTCTATAATTAAGTAGTCCTAAGAATGCCCGCAATGCACAGCATTTTAGGGGCTTTTGGCATGTACATCTCATTAATACCTATGTATCTTGTCTACCCAACCATGTATCATTGTACCATGTCTCAATAAAGTATTATTATTATTAATACTATTATTATTATTATAATAAAACCGAGGGTCCACTGTACTGTGCTTACCTCTCCTTGATTGATGAATGAACCTCGCTTGAGTACATCAATACACGACTGCAGGTCACAGTCACTGAACACCACTGCTGCATTTTTGCCACCCATCTGCAACATAGAGTATCCCCAGGAAATGAGCACCCAATGCACAGTATTGAAGTAATGACACAAGTCTCTAGTATGTCCATATTATTACTGTACGTACTGTATACAGTAGGACCCCCGTATCCGCGGGTCTGGTATCCCCTGCAAGTCCTTAGAACACATCTCCCGCAGATATAGGGGTCCTACTGTATTTAATTTAACACTAAAGCAAGTTATGCATATAAGAAAACCAAAAATATTATAATGTTAACAGTTAATGTGTGTTATACAGTGTATAATTATGTG
The DNA here is from genome assembly GCA_009830355.1 of Cherax destructor. NCBI lineage: Eukaryota > Metazoa > Arthropoda > Malacostraca > Decapoda > Parastacidae > Cherax > Cherax destructor. The sequence goes on along the minus strand of WNWK01003226.1, from coordinate 63,333 downwards.
TGGAATATACGTAGTTAGTACAGTGGTACCTCTACTTACGAGCAGCTCCCAACTCGAACAATTATGTAAGTGTATTTTTGTAGGTGCTTTTGTAAGTGTATTTTTGGGGGTCTGAAATGGATTAATCTAATTTTCATTATTTCTTATGGGAAAAATTCCTTCGGTATCGGCACTTGAATAGCAAACTGGAACGAATTTTGCTCGTAAGTAGAGGTACCACTGTATTTTCTATTGTAACTGTCATTCTTATATTTTTCATTACTGCTGTAAATAGTCAGTTTCACCTTAGGGCATTCTGCTAATATGGTGATTTCAAATTATGATCAAAACTCTCTATACAGCTCCCAGTCTTTCTAATACGGCACGTGCCACCCAGTTTGCTTACATTCTCCAAGAGTACATCTCTATTATGTTTGGAAACTTTCCAAAATTTCAAGTGTTTTAAAGTTATTGCATATTTTATATGTATACTCTGATAATTATACTTATGTGTACCTGTACCTAAATATACTTACACACTGTGCTGACATGCAGGTACACACTAAAATCACTAAGAGTGTCCCTCTAGTCTTAATGCCATAGTAATAATACTAATACATAATAATAATAATCACTCTTGGACACATTAAATGTCTTATTTTACGTTAATATAGACATTTTCGTTAATCCATCTATATTTTCTTCAAGATTATATAAGAAACACGTTACATGGCATATAAACATGCTATGGAGGTGTGATAGCCAGGCGGAAGGAAAACATTGTTTTCTCTGGTCCAGCACTAGAGAAAACATGTACGTAAGAATCTGTGTTTGGCCTAGTCACACCCTTAACACAAAGCTTTTGTTTACAATTCTCAGCATGAATTATTCATTACTTCTCCCTTCGTTTATGATGGCATCTAAAGGTAGTTGTTAGAAACGATTAAACTCAGTGAACAAGGTATGTCGATGGTAATAATATGCCTCTGGGCCGCAGTGTAGGTAGCCGGTAGAGGCGGGCTACACCTACCGGCTACCTACGCTGACTTCCTACAAATAAATACCACTCGCCTCTCATCCAACATTATGACTACACATATTTTAAGGTAAATAATGAGTGTACTGTATGTGTATTTTATCTCTCTGGGCTTCTTTAAATATCGTATACAGGAATAATGTAAATTTGATTAGTTTGTTTCAGACCCCCAAAAATACACTTACAAAATCACTTACAATAATACACTTAAATAAATGTTTGAATTGGGAGCTGTATGAAACTCGGGGTACCACTGTATAAGTTAGTTTAAACTTGTTGTCTGGCATTTATATGCATTTATAAGCGGAAAAAAATGTGGTGTTCTGCTTTCTGGCGATGTCCACTTTCTGCTTTCCGGTGATAGCCTGGAATCTACCCTGCCTTATGAGTGGGGCCCTACTGTAGACTACTTAAGTCTAGACAGGTGAAGAGTGGTAGAATACAAATATTCAATATTTTACTCTATTATTAATATGAGGTAGTACAATTAATACATATTACGAAGTAAAGCATTTTTCTTTTTATATGCTATTTATGTAATGTGTGTTATATGCAATATATTATTTTTGTTTTATTATTACAGCTCCTAGTTAAGTCTGCCTGAAAAGCTTTGTATAACTGGACTTTTCCATGTAAGATATAAATAAGGCAGATTAATCTATGTAGCATTAATGCATCTTCTTGGAAAAAATAATAATTATTATTGTTATTTTTAAAGACATGATGAATTGGACATAATTCTGCAAAAAAAACTTTAATCACTGAATTCCCTATTGTATTACATGAAGTGTTAAACCTTGTGCATCATTCAGCGGAATTAGTGGTGGAGGCTTGATCCTCCATTTGCTAATCATGACCATTTCTAAAAGCCACATACCCGACTGAATACTCCTCTTCACTCTAAAATCGCCTTAGTAAACTGTGTTAATACAGTACACTCACTTCAAGTGATAATTTTTTGAACATTGGAGCAGCAACTTGAGCAATGTGTCTGCCAGTGACTGTAGAGCCAGTGAATGAGATCAAGGGAACATCAGGATGTGTTACAAGAGCCTCCCCTGCAGTTGGTCCTAGACCAAACACCATGTTCACTACACCAGCTGGGAAATCTGCTCACAACACAAAAGATGCATTACAACCACAGCCTAACACAGTGTTAGAGAAGTTTTTAAACACGGTATACTACACATACAGCATGTACACTACTGTAATACATTAAAGATAAAAATACTTCCCATTTCCAGCCATCAGCTCATTCACCACCACAGCCATCATCTAGGTCACCACCTCATTCACCACCACAGCCATCATCTAGGTCACCACCTCATTCACCACCACAGCCATCATCTAGGTCACCACCTCATTCACCACTACAGCCATCATCTAGGTCACCACCTCATTCACCACCACAGCCATCATCTAGGTCACCACCTCATTCACCACCACCACAGCCATCATCTAGGTCACCATAACCACATCTACCCTAATCACCACTTTAGATACTTCCTCAGATCCCATCACAGTCACCACTTTAGATACTTCCTCAGACCCCATCACAGTCACCACATCAATTCACATCTCTGGCCCCACCACTGCATCATCTCTACATCTACCATCACATCTCTGACCCCACCACTGCATCATCTCTACATCTACCATCACATCACATGCTCCACCACTACAACTACCATCCCTGCATCACCACTGCAGCTACTATCACAGGCCCCATCATTGCATCACCACTACAGTTATAACCATCACTGCATCACCACTACAGTTATAACCATCACTGCATCACCACTACAGTTATAACCATCACTGCATCACCACTACAGTTATAACCATCACTGCATCACCACTACAGTTATAACCATCACTGCATCACCACTACAGTTATAACCATCACTGCATCACCACTAGTTATAACCATCACTGCATCACCACTACAGTTATAACCATCACTGCATCACCACTACAGTTATAACCATCACTGCATCACCACTACAGTTATAACCATCACTGAATCACCACTACAGTTATAATCATCACTGCATCACCACTACAGTTATAACCATCACTGCATCACCACTACAGTTATACTATTATACCATCACTGCATCACCACTACAGTTATAACCATCACTACTACAGTTATAACCATCACTGCATCACCACTAGTTATAACCATCACTGCATTACCACTAGTTATAACCATCACTGCATTACCACTAGTTATAACCATCACTGCATTACCACTAGTTATAACCATCACTGCATTACCACTAGTTATAACCATCACTGCATCACTACAGTTATAACCATCACTGCATTACCACTAGTTATAACCATCACTGCATCACCACTACAGTTATAACCATCACTACTACAGTTATAACCATCACTGCATCACCACTAGTTATAACCATCACTGCATCATCACTACAGTTATAACCATCACTGCATTACCACTAGTTATAACCATCACTGCATTACCACTAGTTATAACCATCACTGCATCATCACTACAGTTATAACCATCACTGCATTACCACTAGTTATAACCATCACTGCATCACCACTACAGTTATAACCATCACTACTACAGTTATAACTATCACTGCATCACCACTATTTATAACCATCACTGCATCATCACTACAGTTATAACCATCACTGCATTACCACTAGTTATAACCATCACTGCATCACCACTACAGTTATAACCATCACTGCATCACCACTACAGTTATAACCATCACTGCATCACCACTACAGTTATAACCATCACTGCATCACCACTACAGTTATAACCATCACTACTACAGTTATAACCATCACTGCATCACCACTAGTTATAACCATCACTGCATCACCACTAGTTATAACCATCACTGCATTACCACTAGTTATAACCATCACTGCATTACCACTAGTTATAACCATCACTGCATTACCACTAGTTATAACCATCACTGCATCATCACTACAGCTAACATCATAGGCCCCATCACTGCCTCACCACTAGTTACCATCACAGCCACCACCTCTAGATCATACTGGGAAATCATCCTTCTGGATTCCCTCTCCAACACCATCTTCATCACATTATCATTAAAAAAAACTGTTTTATACCGTATACTAATTATAATTAGGAAGGAGCACTAAACCCGTAGATTATACAGCGAATGGGGGATGATGGAAGGTATTCAGGCTCAATTCAGGGAACCGGAGCACAGATCCAATTCCCTAGAACAAGGAAGGGGACAGTAGCTCTGATTCCTTGGATCAGTAGCCTTTAACCAGCATCAAGGCACCCCCAAATTGAAGGGCCAAGCCCACGAAACTTGACCTACCAACTTCTTGGAGAATTTTACAGAACATGTAGGCAGTGACAGAGGTCATTTCTGATGGCTTGGCAACAACAGTGTTTCCACACATCAGGGCTGGGGCCAGCTTAAATGTAAGGAGATAGAGTGGTAAGTTCCATGGACTGATTAGGCCAGCCACACCTATAGGCTCTCTCAGAGTGTAGTTGACAACACCTGCCTCAGGCTGCACATTTGACCTGCATATAAAAACAAAAGTTTATCATACACGTTTTTCTCCATTATACTACTAGTATATACATTTACAGTCAGAAACTTCATCCATTTGCATTACCATACTAGAATTTTCTACAACAGCCACAATTACTGAAGGCATCTTCCACCAAAAATTATCTTTACTCTTACCTTACTGTATAAATTGTTAGTCTCATAAATGCAATGTTTGTGGTACCTGTTGATTACCTAAAGACAAATTTAAGTTCTTCTTCAGTCTGCCCTCTGTGGTAACAGCTGGAGGCTGCAGACTGGCGACTCTTTAAGGCACAGGTAGTAGTAGTATTAGCAGTAGTGATGAGGTAGTAGCAGTAGTATAAGTAATAGTGAAGTATTAGGGAAAGAGCTAGTCGCAACAGTTACAAGTGAATGGGAAACAAGGCAGAGAATGATGGAAGACAGAGCTTTAATAGAAACTACAGTATGTAACATGCAAAGACAAAACCATTCTTATTACTAATTTTACAATCTAAATATTCTGAATTACCTCACTATTGTAAATCTAGTTAATCATTTGAAATTTGTATTCATTGTAATTTGTAAAACAATCTGATTATTCTGAACTACCTCACTATTGTAAATCTATTTAATCATTTGAAATTTGTATTCATATGTAATTTGTAATATAGATTAAAAACTAGTATTAAGTCTGTCCGAAATGCCTAGCATGCTAGGCATGCTAACGGCCATCTTTGTAATTATTGTCTTCTAAATGTAAAACACACATTGTAATTTTTACAGAGAAATAAATAATCTTAATCTTAACTTGAAGGAGAAAGTAGTAGTGACAGTTGTAGTAATAGTAGTAGTAGTGGTGTAGTAATGATAGTAGTAATAGTAGTAGTGTAGTAGTAATAGTGGTGTAGTAGTGATAGTAGTAGTAATAGTGGTGGTGTAGTAATAGTAGTGGTGTAGTAATAGTAGTAGTGGTGTAGTAATAGTAGTAGTGGTGTAGTAACAGAAGTAGAGGTGTAGTAACAGTAGTAGTGGTGTAGTAACAGTAGTAGTGGTGTAGTAACAGTAGTAGTGGTGTAGTAACAGTAGTAGTGGTGTAGTAACAGTAGTAGTGGTGTAGTAACAGTAGTAGTGGTGTAGTAACAGTAGTAGTGGTGTAGTAATAGTAGTAGTGGTGAAGTAAGTAAAGTAAATTTTATTTCTTTGCAAGTTTACATCGAGATTTTGTAATTACAATTTAGAATTGAAGAGTAGTAGTGGTGTAGTAAAAGTAGTAGTGGTGTAGTAATAGTAGTAGTGGTGTAGTAATAGTAGTAGTGGTGTAGTAACAGTAGTAGTGGTGTAGTAACAGTAGTAGTCGTGTAGTAATAGTAGTAGTCGTGTAGTAATAGTAGTAGTGGTGTAGTAACAGTAGTAGTGGTGTAGTAACAGTAGTAGTGGTGTAGTAATAGTAATAGTTTATTTGGACATGATACAAAGAATTACAAAAGCCTCTAATATGCAGGGCATTTTGGGCAGACTTATAGTAGTATAGTAATAGTAGTAGTGGTGTAGTAATAGTAGTAGTGGAGTAGTAATAGTAGTGGTATAGTAATAGTGATGTAGTAGTAATAGTAGTAGTAATAGTGGTGTAGTAATGGTAGTAGTGTAGTAGTAATAGTAGTGGTGTAGTAACAGTATTGGTGTAGTAATAGTAGTAATAGTTGTGGTGTAGTAATAGTAGTAATAGTTGTGGTGTAGTAATAGTAGTAGTAGTGTAGTAATAGTAGTAGTAGTGGTGTAGTAATAGTTGTGCAGGAATAATAATAATAATATTTTTATTTGGACATGATACAAAGAATTACATTTGGTTATTGAGATTACATGAGGTGTACATGCCAAAAGCCCCTAGTATGCAGGGCATTTTGGGCAGAATAGTAGTAGTGGTGTAGTAATAGTAGTAGTGGTGTAGTAATAGTAGTAATAGTTGTGGTGTAGTAATATTAGTAGTAGTGCAGTAATAGTGATGTAGTAATAGTAGTGGTGTAGTAATAGTAGTAGTAGTAATAGTAGCGGTGTAGTAATAGTAGTATAGTAATAGTAGTAGTGTAGTAATAGTAGTAATAATTGTTGTGGTGTAGTAAAAGTAGTAGTAGTAGTGGTGTATTAATAATAGTAGTAGTGTAGTAGTAATAGTAGTAGTAGTGGTGTATTAATAGTAGTAGTAGTGTAGTAGTAATAGTAGTAGTAGTGGTGTAGTAATAGTAGTAGTGGTGTAGTAATAGTAGTAGTGGTGTAGTAATAGTAGTATGGTGTAGTAATAGTAGTAGTGGTGTAGTTGTGGAAAATATGGGTATTTTCCCGAAAGTTATACTGGATAAACTTTCCAATGTGAATAGATATCATTAATGTGTTGCTGTTGGTTTAAAATTTAATTGAGTTTAAAAGAGAACCAACAGAGAAGCTCTGCGCATGCATTGGGTCCTAGAGGGGACCGCATGGTTATGGGCAGGTGGCGTGGGTTCAATGGCGTGGGTGTATGGCTAGTAATTGACATGATTCGGTCGAAATCTTGATACTAGGTAGCTCTTCTTAATATGAAGCAATGGGATTACTCTCAGTGAATGATGTGGGAAACCACTGTAATAAGAGTGGTGGAATTGGAGGGATGTGCAGGGCGTCGAGTCAGGGCAATGCGCAATGCCGCCATGATGGAAGTGAACAAAGGCCTTCATTTCCATCCCAACTCATCGGCGTTGGACCTTAATAGATCGACTACTAACGAGTGTAAATTAGTGGGACATAAAACCGTCGTGTGAACTGAAGAGAAATTGGTGATGTTAATATCTCGAGAGAGAATGTTTGAAGTGATACTCTGCACCATTCTCCTACTGACCACATATTAACCTCGCACTCCTGTCCCGAGGATTGTGGAGGTGTTAAGGGGCCAAGACTCCTTAATCGAGACAAGCCAAGTGCCACCATCGTCCTGCTGGAAGAAGAACTGTGTCTACCGAGCAGGACACCGAAACGAGGGGGAACAAACAGACAAAGGATGCGACCTTATCACCCACAGTTAAGTAACCTTTCTATTTATGACAGACTGATACTGACATGTTAGGTATGTTATAATAGTACAGGTATTGTGGGTACGTCAACGATCTCCAGTGACCATCAATAATATTGGGTAAGTGATGGTCTTATCGTGTTGGTGTGTGTACTCTCTTCCCCCTCTTTCAGATCAGTCCATTTACACATACAGTCCACAACTATTGTAGCATCGTATGTACTGGTGCGATCTACTTATCATTTTTAATACTGGTCTAGGGTAGATGTATTGTAGATTGTGTGTGTTATCGGAAGAGACGCTTGATGCGACCAGAAGCGGCTTAAATTTTCCCACACGCCTCACGAGGGTAACTGCGGTAAATAATGTTGGCGGTCATCTCCCGTTGGGATTATTTGTATGTAAGCGTTGGTGAGGCCCATACAGGTAGTCTCTAAATTTCCTACAGTAGTAATAGTAGTAGTGGTGTAGTAATGGGGTAGGGTAGTAGTACTGAAAGTGGTATTGTCGTATGGGGTTCGGAGGAGATTTTGGAGTAATAAATACACACGTTGGATGTCTTGGAGGCGTGTATTAAAGTGATCTGAGGGGAGCCTAGAGCCTTGTGTGGGTTCAGCCTAGGTCTAATGAATACCGAGACCGAGGGGCCTGTAGCAGCGGTTCAAATGAGCGGGACTCGTGACGTCATAGCTAGCCAAGGAGCGTCTCTATAAAGTAATGGATTTAACAGTATACTACACAGTACACAGTACTACTGACAGTAGTAGTAGTGGTGCAGGAGCGGTAGTGATGCAGGAGTGGTAGTAGTAATGGTGATGCAGGAGTGCCAGTAGTAGTAGTGGTGCAGGAGTGGTAGTAGTAGTGGTGATGCAGGATTGGTGGTAGTAGTGATGCAGGATTGGTAGTAGTGGTGATGCAGGAGTGGCAGTAGTGGTGGTGATGCAGGAGTGCCAGTAGTAGTAGTGGTGCAGGAGTGGAGTAGTAGTGATGCAGGAGTGGTAGTAGTAGTGATCCGGAGTGGTAGTAGTAGTAGTAGTGATGCAGGAGTGGTAGTGATGCAGGAGTGGTAGTAGTAGTGGTGATGCAGGAGTGCCAGTAGTAGTAGTGGTGCAGGAGTGGTAGTAGTAGTGGTGGTGATGCAGGAGTGGTAGTAGTAGTGATGCAGGAGTGGTAGTAGTAGTAGTAGTGGTGATGCAGGAGTGGCAGTAGTAGTGGTGGTGGTGCAGGAGTGGCAGTAGTAGTGGTGATGCAGGAGTAGCAGTAGTAGTGGTGATGCAGGAGTGGCAGTAGTAGTGGTGGTGATGCAGGAGTGGCAGTAGTAGTGGTGATGCAGGAGTGGCAGTAGTAGTGGTGATGCAGGAGTGGCAGTAGTAGTGGTGATGCAGGAGTGGCAGTAGTAGTGGTGATGCAGGAGTGGCAGTAGTAGTGGGTGATGCAGGAGTGGCAGTAGTAGTGGTGATGCAGGAGTGGCAGTAGTAGTGGTGATGCAGGAGTGGCAGTAGTAGTGGTGATGCAGGAGTGGCAGTAGTAGTGGTGATGCAGGAGTGGCAGTAGTAGTGGTGATGCAGGAGTGGCAGTAGTAGTGGTGATGCAGGAGTGGCAGTAGTAGTGGTGATGCAGGAGTGGCAGTAGTAGTGGTGATGCACGAGTGGCAGTAGTAGTGGTGATGCAGGAGTGGCATAGTAGTGGTGATGCAGGAGTGGCAGTAGTAGTGGTGATGCAGGAGTGGCAGTAGTAGTGGTGATGCAGGAGTGGCAGTAGTAGTGGTGATGCAGGAGTGGCAGTAGTAGTGGTGATGCAGGAGTGGCAGTAGTAGTGGTGATGCAGGAGTGGCAGTAGTAGATAGGTGATGCAGGAGTGGCAGTAGTAGTGGTGATGCAGGAGTGGCAGTAGTAGTGGTGATGCAGGAGTGGCAGTAGTAGTGGTGATGCAGGAGTGGCAGTAATAGTGGTGATGCAGGAGTGGCAGTAGTAGTGGTGATCCAGGAGTGGCAGTAGTAGTGGTGGTGATGCAGGAGTGGTAGTAGTAGTAGTGGTGATCCAGGAGTGGCAGTAGTAGTGGTGATGCAGGAGTGGCAGTAGTAGTGGTGATGCAGGAGTGGCAGTAGTAGTGGTGATGCAGGAGTGGCAGTAGTAGTGGTGATCCAGGAGTGGCAGTAGTAGTGGTGATGCAGGAGTGGCAGTAGTAGTGGTGATGCAGGAGTGGCAGTAGTAGTGGTGATGCAGGAGTGGCAGTAGTAGTGGTGATGCAGGAGTGGCAGTAGTAGTGGTGATGCAGGAGTGGCAGTAGTAGTGGTGATCAAGGAGTGGCAGTAGTAGTGGTGGTGATGCAGGAGTGGTAGTAGTAGTGGTGATGCAGGAGTGGCAGTAGTAGTGGTGATGCAGGAGTGGCAGTAGTAGTGGTGATGCAGGAGTGGCAGTAGTAGTGGTGATGCAGGAGTGGCAGTAGTAGTGGTGATGCAGGAGTGGTAGTAGTAGTGGTGATGCAGGAGTGGCAGTAGTAGTGGTGATGCAGGAGTGGCAGTAGTAGTGGTGATGCAAAAGTGGCAGTAGTAGTGGTGATGCAGGAGTGGCAGTAGTAGTGGTGATGCAGGAGTGGCAGTAGTAGTGGTGATGCAGGAGTGGCAGTAGTAGTGGTGATGCAGGAGTGGCAGTAGTAGTGGTGGTGATGCAGGAGTGGCAGTAGTAGTGGTGATGCAGGAGTGGCAGTAGTAGTGGTGATCCAGGAGTGGCAGTAGTAGTGGTGATGCAGGAGTGGCAGTAGTAGTGGTGATGCAGGAGTGGCAGTAGTAGTGGTGATGGAAATAAATGGTATAAAATACCGACACAATGGAAAAATAAACACATAAGCAGAATAATGTGATCCTTTATTGACAACGTTTCGCCCACGCAGTGGGCTTTATCGAGTCACAGACAGATCTACCTGGAAAATGAGCAACATGGAGATATATATAGGGTACAGTCAGGTGGAGAATGCTGGGTCAGGTGGAGAAAGCTGCATGTGAGTTTTAAAAGTAGTGTGATAGTTAAAAACATAGTGTGACTTAAAGGACCTGCAGTGTACCATTCTTGAGTTCTAGGTGGGATAGCGTTGAAGAAGTTTCTTGGCAATAGGTTCAGCTATGTTGTAGAAGCCGTTGTTCTGGTTGAAGTTGTTGGATATACAGATGAGTGATGATTCTAGGATTCTTCGGTATTGCGTGTTGTCTTCTCTGGCGATGAGTCTTGCGTTTCTGTAGTTGATTAAATGGTTGTGTAAATTTCGGTGTTGAACACAGGCATTTCTTGAGTCGTCAGATCTGCCTGCGTACTGGTGTTCTGAAATGCGTGTTTGTAGGTCTCTGGATGTTTCGCCAACGTATAATTTGCTGCAGCCATTACAAGGATTGTGTATACCCTGCCGTGGATTGAAGCTTTTCCTGTCTGTTACTGGTAATGTCCTTGATGGTGGTGGATGTGGAGGTGGATACTCGGAATGAGGTCTTAGAAAAATGTTGGAAACTTGTTTGGAAATGGAGTTGGTGGGAAGAACTATGTATCTCTTCTCAGCAGTGTCTTCTCTGGGTGTGTTGAAGATGTTTAATGCCCGTCGTCTGCAGTCTCTAATGAAGTGACGAGGATAGTGAAGTTTGGAAAAACTTGTTCAATGAGGAGCATTCTTCTTCAAGGAACTCACTCCTGCAGATTCTGAGTGCGCGCAGGAAAAAGCCTATAATTACACCACGTTTAATTTTGGTGTCGTGGTGAGAGTAGAAGTGGAGAAGATCGTGTTGATTGGTAGGTTTTCGATAGACTTTAAAACGAAGTTCATGGTCAGCTTTGCAGAGAAGAACATCAAGGAAAGGAAGAGTGTTGTCGACTTCTTCTTCTAGTGTAAACTGGATTGATGGTTCAACCTGGTTGAGTTCGTGTTGGAGAGCTTGAACGTTGAAGCGTCTGGGAGTTATGATGAGAATGTCGTCAACATAACGAAGCCAGGTGACAGAAGAGGAATAATAGTGGAAAATCGCTCGGCTTCCAAATGTTCCATATATAGGTTCGCAAGGACGGCACTAAGTGGCGATCCCATGGGTAGTCCAAAAGTTTGCTGAAAGAGTTGGTTTTCGAAAGAGAAACATGTAAAGCCAACACATAGTTCAACAAGGTCGATGAAATCGCTGGCTGGAAGAGGAAGATCAAGCGAGTCGTCAATTTTCCTGCGCAAGAGATCGATAGCTTGTGTAGTAGGTACTTTGGTGAATAGGGATGTTACATCAAGGCTGGAGAGTTTGTTTCTGATGTTGATGTTGCGAATGCGATTGAGAAGGTCACCAGAGTGTTTGAGATGTGCTGGACTGATGGTGCCCAAAAGTTTGGAGAGGTGTTTAGAGAATTCCTGAGATTTGGTGGGAGCACTGCCTATTCCCGAGGATATGGGCCTCAATGGGATACCTGGTTTGTGAGTTTTGGCAGACCGTACATTCTGGCAGGTCTGGGGTTGCTGGGAATGGTGTGTAGAAGTTTCTTTCCTACAAACCTCTCACTACTAATCAAGTGGACAACCTCACCAAAACATTTCTTCACAAGACTCGCCGCATTCTGAGGGAATCAGAACTAGGAAAGAAACTTCTACACACCATTCCCAGCAACCCCAGACCTGCCAGAATGTACGGTCTGCCAAAAACTCACAAACCAGGTATCCCATTGAGGCCCATATCCTCGGGAATAGGCAGTGCTCCCCACCAAATCTCAGGAATTCTCGCTAAACACCTCTCCAAACTTTTGGGCAGTAGTAGTGGTGATGCAGGAGTGGCAGTAGTAGTGGTGATGCAGGAGTGGCAGTAGTAGTGGTGATGCAGGAGTGGCAGTAGTAGTGGTGATGCAGGAGTGGCAGTAGTAGTGGTGATGCAGGAGTGGCAGTAGTAGTGGTGATCCAGGAGTGGCAGTAGTAGTGGTGATCAGGAGTGGTAGTAGATAGAGTAGTGTAGTGGTGATGCAGGAGTGGCAGTAGTAGTGGTGATGCAGGAGTGGCAGTAGTAGTGGTGATTGCAGGAGTGGCAGTAGTAGTGGTGATGCAGGAGTGGCAGTAGTAGTGGTGATGCAGGAGTGGCAGTAGTAGTGGTGATGCAGGAGTGGCAGTAGTAGTGGTGATGCAGGAGTGGCAGTAGTAGTGGTGATGCAGGAGTGGCAGTAGTGGTGGTGATGCAGGAGTGGTAGTAGTAGTGGTGGTGATGCAGGAGTGGCAGTAGTAGTGGTGATCCAGGAGTGGCAGTAGTAGTGGTGATCCAGGAGTGGCAGTAGTAGTGGTGGTGATGCAGGAGTGGTAGTAGTAGTGGTGATGCAGGAGTGGTAGTAGTAGTGGTGGTGGTGCAGGAGTGGCAGTAGTAGTGGTGATGCAGGAGTGGCAGTAGTAGTGGTGGTGATGCAGGAGTGGCAGTAGTAGTGGTGGTGATGCAGGAGTGGCAGTAGTAGTGGTGGTGATGCAGGAGTGGCAGTAGTAGTGGTGATGCAGGAGTGGCAGTAGTAGTGGTGGTGGTGCAGGAGTGGTAGTAGTAGTGGTGATCCAGGAGTGGCAGTAGTGGTGGTGATGCAGGAGTGGCAGTAGTAGTGGTGGTGGTGCAGGAGTGGCAGTAGTAGTGGTGGTGGTGCAGGAGTGGTAGTAGTAGTGGTGATCCAGGAGTGGCAGTAGTGGTGGTGATCCAGGAGTGGCAGTAGTAGTGGTGGTGATCCAGGAGTGGCAGTAGTAGTGGTGGTGATCCAGGAGTGGCAGTAGTAGTGGTGGTGATCCAGGAGTGGCAGTAGTAGTGGTGGTGATCCAGGAGTGGCAGTAGTAGTGGTGGTGCAGGAGTGGCAGTAGTAGTGGTGGTGATCCAGGAGTGGCAGTAGTAGTGGTGGTGATCCAGGAGTGGCAGTAGTAGTGGTGGTGATGCAGGAGTGGCAGTAGTAGTGGTGGTGATGCAGGAGTGGCAGTAGTAGTGGTGGTGATGCAGGAGTGGCAGTAGTAGTGGTGGTGATGCAGGAGTGGCAGTAGTAGTGGTGATGCAGGAGTGGCAGTAGTAGTGGTGGTGATGCAGGAGTGGCAGTAGTAGTGTGGTGATGCAGGAGTGCGTAGTAGTGGTGGTGATGCAGGAGTGGCAGTAGTAGTGGTGGTGATGCAGGAGTGGCAGTAGTAGTGGTGGTGATGCAGGGTGGCAGTAGTGTGGTGATGCAGGGTCAGTAGAGTGTGTGATGCAGGAGTGGTAGTAGTGGTGGTGATGCAGGAGTGGTAGTAGTAGTGAGCAGGAGTGGTAGTAGTAGTAGTGAGTGCAGGAGTGGTGAGAGTAGTGATGGTGTGCAGGAGTGTAGTAGGTGGTGCAGGGTGGTAGTAGAGTGGTGCAGGAGTGGTAGTAGAGTAGTGGTGCAGGAGTGGTAGTAGTAGTAGTGGTGCAGGAGTGGTAGTAGTAGTAGTGGTGCAGGAGTGGTAGTAGTAGGTGCGGGTGTAAAGTAGTGGTGCAGGAGTGGTAGTAGTAGTAGTGTCAGTGAGTAGAGTGTAGGGTGGTAGTAGTAGTAGTGGTGCAGGAGTGGTAGTAGCAGTAGTGGTGCAGGAGTGGTAGTAGTAGTAGTGGTGCAGGAGTGGTAGTAGTAGTAGTGGTGCAGGAGTGGTAGTAGTAGTAGTGGTGCAGGAGTGGTAGTAGCAGTAGTGGTGCAGGAGTGGTAGTAGTAGTAGTGGTGCAGGAGTGGTAGTAGCAGTAGTGGTGCAGGAGTGGTAGTAGTAGTAGTGGTGCAGGAGTGGTAGTAGCAGTAGTGGTGCAGGAGTGGTAGTAGTAGTAGTGATGCAGGGTGGTAGTAGTAGTAGTGGTGCAGGAGTGGTAGAGTAGTATGGTGCAGGTGGTAGTGCAGTATGGTGCAGGAGTGGTAGTAGTAGTAGTGGTGCAGGAGTGGTAGTAGTAGTAGTGGTGCAGGAGTGGTAGTAGCAGTAGTGATGCAGGAGTGGTAGTAGTAGTAGTGGTGCAGGAGTGGTAGTAGCAGTAGTGGTGCAGGAGTGGTAGTAGTAGTAGTGGTGCAGGAGTGGCAGTAGTAGTAGTGGTGCAGGAGTGGTAGTAGCAGTAGTGATGCAGGAGTGGTAGTAGTGGTGCAGGAGTGGTAGTAGTAGTAGTGATGCAGGAGTGGTAGTAGTAGTAGTGGTGCAGGAGTGGTAGTAGCAGTAGTGATGCAGGAGTGGTAGTAGTGGTGCAGGAGTGGTAGTAGTAGTAGTGATGCAGGGTGGTAGTAGTAGTAGTGGTGCAGGAGTGGTAGTAGTGGTGCAGTGAGTGGTACAGGAGTGGTAGTGCAGTAGTGGTACAGGAGTGGCAGTAGTAGTAGTGGTACAGGAGTGGCAGTAGTAGTAGTGGTACAGGAGTGGCAGTAGTAGTAGTGGTACAGGAGTGGTAGTAGCAGTAGTGGTACAGGAGTGGTAGTTGTAGTAGTGGTACAGGAGTGGTAGTAGCAGTAGTGGTACAGGAGTGGCAGTAGTAGTAGTGGTGCAGGAGTGGCAGTAGTAGTAGTGGTACAGGAGTGGCAGTAGTAGTAGTGGTACAGGAGTGGCAGTAGTAGTAGTGGTACAGGAGTGGCAGTACGAGTGAAAAACTGGGGAAAAATAATGGCACAGAGTGTAGTAGTAATGAAAAACTAGTAGAGCATAAGAATAAGAGAACAGAGAACTGCAGGAAAGCTACTGGCCCAGGGACATAGGACTAAAAACCCTGTGGGATAATACCCTCATAGGACAAGCCACCAATGCAGGAAACAAAAAAGCAAAGATAATACATGAAAGGGGAGGAGGAGACAAATGTCAGGTTAAGTCAAGAGTGTTTTGAAGTTTAGAGCATTTGACAACGTAATGAGAAAGGTAACCATGAACAGACACAAGCAAGGTCTAACATTCATGTTAGGAATGTTGTGTATAAGGGATGCTTTAATAAGACGGCATCTGTGAAGACTAGAAGAAGGGTAGATAGTTTTGGCTAAGCTTGCTGAACCATGTTCATCACATAGGGATATGGCTTTGCATGGGTGCATTCGTATTTTTCCTGTCAGGGGAAACTTTGTCGAGTCTGGTGAGTTTTTCCTGGATCGCCACCACTAGGAGCTTTGCCTATGCTACCTGTTTCGGGTTCAGTGTTATCACTGGCAAACCCGGCTTATAGTGCAGTCTTTGCAAAGGTGAGAAGACGGAGGAGCCCTTAAATATCATGAGACTTCTTTTGCCATTTGGCATTCAGATGCTCCTCTCCTGGATTGTGGCCTCTATGTGTCTATGGTTAGAGTGGTTGGCTTGTCTCTTCCCTCCTTGAATAGTACCCAAAGTTTTCTTTTTGTGGGCAGACTTTGGTTATTTTCTTAGAGCATGATACTGTTCATGTTTCAAGACTAGATCCTTACTGACAGGTCAAAAAGAAGAGGATAATGTTGGTTTTGCGTGATTGCTAGTGAGGATATTTACTGTGCACAAATATCAAGTCATTCATGTGTTCACTGCAATCCTTGTTGCTCTTGTCTTGACTGGTGATTTACTTGGTTCTCAATTCACTTTGTATGCAGAGTCCCTATCTGTTCTCTCTGCCCTGGACCAGTATGCTTCTGTCCACCTCTGCATGGCATAAGGATGTGTTCTGTTGGTGCCTGGGTCATAATTGGTGTCCAGGGAAATGAAAGGGCAGATACCAGGGGAAATATTGCCATAGCAAGCCTACTCTTTGGAATTTACCATACAATGACTTCATAGACCATATCCACAGATATGGCCTTGGAAAGTGGCAAGTCTGGTGGGCCCCTACAGACTAGCAGCAAGTTATACAGGGTTGGGCAGGATGCGAGTGTTTCACCTTCAACAGGACTGTCGACTGAGGCTCAGATACACACACCTCAGTCATAGCCACATGTTCGCAAATGCTCCTGCTTTCTTCCCTCTCCCTATTCCCATTGTAGTTTGTGTGCCGCTGACTGCGGAACACATTTTTAACAGTTTGCCCACTGCTTAGGTTTTCTACCTTCACCATAGTATTTATAATTACTGGAGTGGCTGTAGGGATCTCGGGGAACTTTCAAGGGTCTTTCCACATTTATAACTTAGGGAGATTTTTAACTGATGCTTGCTATTTTAACTTGGTATGGCAGTATTTATTTGTGTTGAGTATTTTATTCATGTTCATAGCTTTTGTTTTTTACTTTTATCTTTGTTTTCATTGTGTGTTGTACAGTATATACATAATTTTTAATTGCTAAAAGTGATGTTGAGTTACTTATACTACAATGTTCAGTAAATTATACTACTACTACTACTGCATTATGGGTGTAATTGTCTAGTATAATTATTCATAATGTAGTGTGAAGATGAGTAAACTGTATTAATAATGTGTAAGAAATAAAATACAGTGGAACCTAAATTGCCGAACTTAATTCGTTCCAGATGTCGATTTGACAACCAAATTGGTCGACAACCAAACCAATTTTTCCCATAAAGAATAATGTAAATAGAATTAATCCGTTCCAGACCAAAAATGACAATATAATAATTTATTAATAATAATGTACGTACTAACTACGTACAGTACTACATAAAACAATGTATAAAATTATACAGCATACGGAAACTGTAAAAAAGAATACTAAATGAAAATTTAACTGAAATACTGTACAGTAAATGAATATTTAAATGCCTCTTACTTGTCAGAGAGCTAATGGGAAAATTCTAGCGGCTTCAAATCTTGCAGGAGAAAGCTGGTAGGCCTACATGTGAGAGAATGAGTCTGCATGGTCAGTGTGCGCAGTATAAAAAAATCCTGCAGCACGCAGTGCATAATGAGAAAAAAAACTGCGACCGCGTTTTTGGCTTAAAACGGTGACTTTCCGGTGTATTTTCGTATGGTATTTATGGTTGTATTTTCATTTTCTTGATCTCGATTGATAGAGTGGAAGATATATTACAGAAATATAGAAGATTTTCAATGGTTTAAAGACTAAAAGTAGCTTGAAATTGAGCTCAAGAGTAGCGGAAATGTTCGATTTTTGCCGACGTTGAAAAGTAAATAAATCATGTCACGCGTCCTATACACGTCAACTGGTGGGTCTAATATGCATTCACGAATGCGCTGATATTATTCATACAATTATTACAATTATGCAGTATAGTCTGAATAAGAGTAAATCTTCTATTTTTTAGTGTGTAAATAAAAATGAAAAATGAAAAGCAAGCGTAATATAAGAGGGGCCTGGAGACGTGACTAGTGAACAGATAAAATGTTATTTTAGTGCCAGGAATGTCTGCACTGTTTATGCTGGACCCTATTTTGAAATTGGCCTCTCTTGAATTTTTGTGGGAAATTGGCCAAATTAGTAATTTCAGATCACTTTATTGGGTAGTTGAAATAAATAAATGGGCAGTTTCTTGTACTCAATCGATAGAATAAAAGGAATTCTAGCGAAAAATATACGAGTTTAGTTGACTGGAGCAATGGAATTGTCCCAAAATAGGGCTCAAAGTGGGCGAAATCGCAAGAGATCGCAAGAGCTCAAGAGATGTTTACAGCACGCGTGTGTTAGTCGCTATACTGACCCACGCTGTGGACTCTGATGATCACGTGATCAGAGCCTTGTCGGTCGACATCCAAGACCACGTGTGAAAACCAGGACCGATTTCCTTGTTCAAAAACTGATTTGTTCGACAACTAGTCCGTTTGACAACCAAGGTTCCACTGTATAATCTTCATTTACTTTAGCAAATATCTTTCATTCAATACTTATTTTTGGATAAATACCACATAAAACATTTGTATTAAGCAAGAAAGATTATTATTATTATTATTATAATGAAGCACCGAACCAACAGGGTTGTACAGTGCCTGAGAAATGGGTGGTACTCAGCTAGAATTCTTTGGGTCATGAGCCCTTTACTAACAACAAGGGTCTTCTCCTGAAGGGAGATTAATTAAGCTAGTCTTCAATCCTTGTTGAAGCAATATTCTTTGTATTGAAATACCTACTTGTTAAGCTGGTGAGGAATGGTATGGGCAAAATGTCTGAGATTAAGTACAGCTCTGGGAATATCCATATTCTTAGCAAGCCACACAGGTTTGCCCTGGTCCTGGGATTCTGCAACGGCAAACTCTTCTAGTCTTGATTCTAGCAGATCAGCAACTTTCAAGAGGTAGTTTGCACGTTCTTGAGCAGACAAACTTGACCATCTATAAAAAAAAATATGTTAAATCATTTACTGTCTCTTCAATCATAATAAAACACTAGGAATATATTTTGACAGCCAAAGGCTGTCTGTTTTCAGGGTTTTTAGAATAATTAAAGAAATGGTAAGTGTAAAGTTATGGATCACTTCTGGATATAATAAACAAAAGACATACTTTGGAAAAGCCCTTTTGGCAGCTGCCACAGCAGCTTCAACCTCAAGCTGGCCAGAGTCTGGCACCTTGGCCCAAACTTGTCCAGTACTAGGGTCATAAGAGTCCAGTAAACGCTTGCAAGGCAACATTGTTCCAGCGATGAAATTATTTAACACCAGCACTTCCTCCATCATGCCTGGAAATGAATATATTTTCATTAATATTGTATTATATTCACAAGAAAGCTCTTGATCTGTATGGGTTGTTCAGCAGAATGTATTTAGAATGAAGCAGCTGACTTCATATCAAAAGCCTAGCTGTATAACTTGGTGGCCTGGTGGAAATGCTTGCTCACCGGTGATGTCAGGTTCGATTCCCGGCAGGTGGAACATCGAATGTTCCACGTTGTCTATGTTCACATCAGTAAATGGGTACCTGACTTGTGGGTCGCATCCTGGGACAAAAACCAATTCCGAGCTCTGAATAAGAAGGGGCTTTCTATATACGTAGTACTAGTATGTTATTGATGTCAGCTCGGCCTGTATACCTTGTACATGTACTTGTAGTAAATACAGAGATTATTATTAACATACCTTCCTGCATTTTCAGTTTTGTAGCTACATCATAAATAGTGGTCCTTGTGACCCTCTGAAACTAAGTGTTATTAGTTAGTTAGTTACCATTTGTCCTAGCCATGTCGATTTGAACTAGGCCTTTGTAGTGTGTGTGTTGTGTGTGTAGGAAACACTTGAAATGTTTCCGCCCGTCAATAGAACCGATTCTCCTTCGTGATCAGGAGCTTACCACTAGGCCACCGTGTGTGTGTTCTCCTATAACTGTGTTTTTGAGGTTGAGCTCCAGCTTCTGGGCCTCTTAACCTTCACTGAACTACTATAATTTGTTGGCCCCCCCTTAGGTTCTATTATGCATTTTTGTAATCACATATGGAGTAAATCTCAGCCAACACTCTTACTATATCATATTTGCAACACTTACCCTGAAAAAGTTATTTCCGAATAACGAGACGTTTCACTCACTGTGCAACTTGAGAGCTGATCCTGTCACAGCCCCAGCTGATAATGCACATAAAATGCACAGTACAGTGTGTAATAATGTGTTTATAAATTCATGGTAAACACTGCTTATGCTATAAAACTTCTCTTCAAACGAAATACCTATTTTATTTAATATATAATTGTATATTTCCTGCATTTTTATTCCTGTTTCTGTGAATTTAAACCTGATGTAATTGAAGTTCAAACTTTTGAAACTTGTTAGACAAGTGGAATGCACAATTTGGAACGTGCTGTATCATTATCATCTTTCCTGGTGGGTAGAATAATACACCACTGTCAGATGAAAGTTAAAAACTATTAATTTTAATTATTTTAATTCAATTTTCCCAAATCTATGTAAGTAGGATTCAAATCAGTCAAATATGCCGTGAAAATCATTTGATGATAAAATTTCCCAATCAGAAATATTTGTTGTTTCCATCTGAAATATTTGTTCCTGCCTAGATATTTAGGCAGGAAAGCGGAGTCCCAAATTTGGATTGATTAGGGTTTCTTAGTTTTGACGCTCTTCGTCATTATGTTGGTTGAGAAAAGAATTTCCCGTGCTTGCTTTTAAGTCACTGATATTACGGTATAACTATAGCATTTTTTTAGTATTTTAATCATTGAAATTACAGCTTAAGTGTGTTTCCATGTCAGAAGAATTAAAAAATAAAACTATGAGAGAAATCTTGTCAATTTTATAAAGCTGAATGACTTGGAATAGGTTTACAGTAAGGTACTTACCCTTTGTTAATTATTCTATAATAACTGAATCTTTAGAGCACAGCTTCTCTGCTGCCTTGAAAAATGGCAGAACGAACCAATGAGGATCATCCTAGGATGTCCCCGTACCACCAAAATTCTGAACATGCAGAGATAACATGGCAATCCAAACAGCAGAGATCGTGTCACTGAAAGAAATACACGTATCCTCATTGGTGTTAATATACTCAGGCAAATCCATCCAGATCCTTGCACAGGAATACTCCAAACATTTTTATGCACAAATGAATAAAAAAAATGGAACTGATCTAAAAATGAATCAGATACATGATCTGTGTCAAGTACGGCAACAGCAACACTTCCCCGCACTATGAGAAACTACCTCATTCCAAACCACTATCAATCACTTTCCCTGAAGAACCGAATTAAATCGCAACCACAACATCGCCTTGAAGCCAAGCACGATGCCTTAAGTTGTTTGGATTATTAAATTATTACTATCATGGGGAGCGTTAAACCTACAAGAATTATATAGCACATGTGGGGGGGGGATGGAAGACATTTAGGTTTAATTCAGGAAATTGGAACACAGAACCAGTCCCCTAGATCAAAAGCCCCTCACCAGCATCAAGGAACCTCCCTTTAGGGACTAAGTTGTTTAGATGCTTTATTTACACAACGTTTTTGTCCACAGTTTGTACGTGTTGATAGCTCTGTTCACTCATTTGTGCAGCTGGTAACACTGTTGGAGCCATATTGCATAACCCTAGTCCGATGTTCCTCAATGCACGCAACTGGAATAGTGCCGACTGCAGCAAATATTTGTAATGTAGTTAATAATAGCAATGAACATTTGATGCGAACCAGAAGAGGCCTTCACAAGTCGTCACATGGAAACTAATATCCAAATTTCTACATCAACAATTGGTATTCTACCCTTAAAATTAATTTGTTTGCTGTACTTCTTGCACTCAAATGCATCCATGTACTCGCCTATTTGTGGTTGCAGGGGTCGAGACTCAGCTCCTGGCCCCGCCTCTTCACTGATCGCTACTAGGTCCTCTCCCTGCTCCATGAGCTTTATCATACCTCGTCTTAAAACTATGTATGGTTCCTGCCTCCACTACATCACTTGCCAGACTATTCCACTTCCTGACAACTATGACTGAAGAAATACTACTTCCTAACATCCCTTTGACTCGTCTGAGTCTTCAACTTCCAATTGTGACTCCTTGTTTCTGTGTCCCATCTCTGGAACATCCTGTCTCTGTCCACCTTATCTATTCCTCGCAGTATTTTGTATGTCGCTATCATGTCTCCCCTAACCCTCCTGTCCTCCAGTGTCGTCAGGACTATTTTCCTTATCCTTTCTTTGCAGGACATTTCCCTTAGCTCTGGAACTAGCCTTGTTGCAAACCTTTGCACTTTCTCTAATTTCTTAATGTGCTTGACTAGGTGTGGGCTCCAAACTGGTGCTGCATACTCCAGTATGGGCCTGGCATACAAGGTGTACAGAGTCTTGAACGATTGCTTACTGAGGTATTGGAACGCTATTCTCAGGTTTGCCAGGCGTCCATATGCTGCAGCAGTTATCTGGTTGATGTGTGCTTCCAGAGACGTGCTCAGTATTATACTCAAACCAAGATCTTGAGTAAGCTTTGCAGTCTTTGGCCACCTAGCCTATATTCTGTCTGCAGTTTTTGCCCTTCCCTGATCTTCATGACTTTGCATTTGGCGGGGTTAAATTCAAGGAGCCAGTTGCTGGACCATGCGTCTAACCTGTCCAGGTCTCTCTGTAGTCCTACCTGATCCTCATCTGATTTAATTCTACTCATTAACTTCACATCGTCTGCGAACAGGGACACTTCTGAGTCTATCCCTTCCATCATATCATTCTCATATACCAAAAATAGCACTGGTCCTAGGACTAACCCTTGTGGGACTCTGCTCATCACAGGCACCCACTGTGATACCTCATCCCATACCATGATTCGTTGCCTCCGGCAGGTATTATCTGATCCATTGCAGTACCCTTCTTGTTATACATGCCTGATCCTCTAGCTTGTGCACTAATCTCTAGGAGGAACTGTGTCGAAGGCCTTCTTGCAGTCCGAGAAAACGCAATCAACCCACCCCTCTCTCTCGTGTCTTCTGTTACCTTGTCATAAAACTCCAGTAGGTTTGTGACACAGGATTTGCCTTCCATAAATCCATGCTGGTTGTCGTTTATAATCTTGTTCCATTCCAGGTGCTCCACCACTCTCCTGATAATTTTCTGCATGACTTTGCATACTATACAAGTTAGTGACACTGGTCTATAGTTTAGTGCCTCGTTTCTGTCTCCTTTCTTAAAAATGTTGACTACATTTGCTGTCTTCCATACCTCAGGTAGTTGCCCAGTTTCAAGGGATGTGTTGAAAATTGTGGTTAGTGGCACACTGTCTGCTCCCTCTTTAAGGACCCACGGAGAGATGTCTGGTCCCACCACCTTTGAGCAGCTTCTTCACCTCCTCAGTTGTGTGTATTTCATCCAACACTTGTTGGTATGTCCTTGCTGGTGTACCCCTCCATTCTGTCTTCCCAGAGTCCTTTCTGTCTCCACTGTAAATACTTAAATCTCATGTTGAGCTTCTCACATACTTCTTGGTCGTTTCTTGTGAGCTCCCCACCTTCTTTCCTCAGCCTGATTACCTGGTCCTTGACTGTTGTCTTCCTCCTGATGTGGCTATACAACAGCTTCGGTTCAGACTTGACTTTCGATGCTATGTTGTTTTCGTACTGTTGCTGGACCTCCCTCCTTATCTGTGCATACCCGTTTCTGGCTCTTCGACTAAAATCTTTATTTTCCTGGGTCCTTTGCCTTCTGTACTTTTTCCATTCTCTAGTGCACTTAGTTTTTGCCTCCCTACACCTTTGGGTAAACCAAGGGCTTGTTCTGGTCTTTCCATTAATTCTGTTGCCCTTGGGATCAAACCTTTCCTCTGCCTCCTTGCATTTTGGTGTTACGTATTCCATCATTTTGTTTACTGACTTTCCTACCAATTCTCTTTCCCACTGAACCTCCTGCAGGAAGTTCCTCATACCTGTGTAGTTTCCCCTTTTATAGTTTGCCTTTTCCCATTCTACTCCTGTTACCCTCTCCATTTGTAACTCGACTATGTATTCAAAGCTCAGAACCATGTAATCACTAGCTCCAAGGGGCCTTTCATATGTGATGTCCTCAATGTCCGAGCTACTCAGGGTGAACATGAGGTCCAGTCTTGCTGGTTCATCCTCCCCTCTCTCTCTCTCTCTCTCTGGTAGTGTCCCTAACATGTTGATGCATGAGGCTTTCCAATACCACATCCATCATCTTGGCTCTCCGTGTTTCGGGGCCCCCGTGTGGCTCCAGGTTTTCCCAATCAATCTCCCTGTGGTTGAAATCACCCATAATCAGTAGCTTTGCTCTACTCGAGTGAGATCTTCTGGCCACCGTAGCTAGTGTGTCCACCATTGCTCTGTTGCTCTCTTCATATTCCTCTCTTGATCTCCTGCAGTTCTGTAGCGCGTTATACATCACTACAATGACTACCTTATGTCCCCCAGACTGAATTGTACCTACTATGGTAATCCCTTTCTCCAATCTCGTCCATTCCTTCTATTTCCTGAAATCCCCATCGCTTTTTAATGAGCAGTGCAACCCCTCCTTCCCCTCTGCTTCTTATATCTTTCCTCAGGATCTGATATCCAGGAGGGAAGACTGTGTCTGTTATCATTCCAGTGAGTTTTGTTTCTGTAACTGCTATGATTCTTTCATGCCACTCCTCACATTTATTCGTTATTCCATCCGCATTCGTATACCAAACCTTCAACTTCTTTTCTAAAACTGTGGTCTGGGAAGAATGGTGGGATTGGGGAAGCGGGAGCCCTGGCGGGATCCTATGGGGAGTTGCTGTGGGGGTGGGGTTTGTGATGGGGGTGGGGGCAGAGGGCCTATGGGGGGTTGCTGTTGGGTTGGGGTTTGTGATGAAGGGGGTGGGGGCAGAGGGTACAGTGTGTGGGTTCTGGTTTAGATTGTTCAGTTGCACTGGGGTTGCCATGGTTGGATTCCTTCTGTGGGTGGTTCTGGAGGAGGTTGTTTGCCGTTCCACCTGTGTCTGGGTTCTCCTGCTCATCTCCGTCATAGCCTCTTATTCCTCCTTGCGTCTTTGTACTCTCTCTTTCAAGAGCTTCCTTTCTTCTTGTGTTCTGTCTCGGTCGAGGTACGCTCTCCGGTACTCCAGTGTCCCTTAGTCATGCTTTCTCCTGCAGGATCCTGTTTAAAGCTGATCTGCCTTGAAAATCACTGACTGGCCGATTTTTTTTCCTCTTGTAAACCACCCAATTCTCCGAAAGTTTGTCAACTGGGTCATGTCATCCTCTCCTATTGCTTTCATGATACTTTCAATCCCTTTTTTCTCCTGCTGTTTTCTTGTTCCATAAGTTTCCCCTTCAAATTCCTGGAGCCCATAGACAAAAACTGACCTCTCCTTTTCATCCTATCACTCTATTTCCCTTTGCATCTCCTGAGACGATTTAGGTCCTGCCATTGAAGCGTTCCTTCCTTCAATCTCTTCCCTAGCTGATGTCCCTGTGCTCAGTGGTCTGTCTTTTTTCCTGCTCAGCTGTTCCTGGGCACTGCAGTTGTCTGTTAAAGCCTCTGCATATAGCTTAGCTCCTTCATTGTCTTTAGTCCCCTCATTTGTTCTTTATGTGCTCCTTGTCTTTTCCCGGGTCCCACATGGGTCTGATAGGGCCTTCACATACAGTATGGCTCCTTTGCTCACTACAGTCCCCTCGTCTATGACTGATGTAGCAGTTCCTGATGTCATGACTGTACTGTCCTTTGGTTCTTTAGGCTGTTTCAGATTTTTTAGTTCCTCTTCTAAGCTCTGTATCTTAGCTTCTGTTGCTATGGCTTGTAGCTCCCATCCATTTCCTGCTCTCTGCAGTTATCTTCTCCATTTTCTTACCGAGCTCTTCTAACTTCCTTCCCCACCCTCCCTCCTTTTTTGTGAGCTCTGCCTCCCAATCTTCCCTCCTAGATTCATCCGCCAGTACCCTGTTCTCCGTCCTGCTCTTTGGTAACCCATTTTTTTACCATAGACAGAGAGGAAGAAGAAGTGAGGGAAAAGCAAGGGGAGAGAGGAGGAGGGAGGAAGAGGAGGAGTGGCAGAAGACAGTGGCAGAGGGGGAGAGAGATGGGAAGGTTAGGGGGTACAAGGAGAGAGGGAAAAAGGAAATGAGGGAAAAGCAAGGAGAGGAAGGAGAAAGAAAGGGAGGAGGAGGAGGAGAGGAAGAAGAGGAGTGGCAGAGGGGGAGAGAGATGGGGGGGAAGGTTAGGGGTACAAGGAGACACAGGGAAAGGAAGCGAGGGAAAAGCAAAGGGGGAGGGGAGGGAGAAAGAGGGGAAGAAGAGGAGAAATAGGAGGGAGAGGGAGAGAGGGTTTTCTGTTTATTTGTATAGCGGGTAGGCTGTGTCGCAGGGGTCGAGTCACAGCTCCTGGTCCCACTTCTTCACTGACTGCTACTCGGGCTATCACAGAGACAGTTGCCCTGGCTATCACAGTGACAGGTGCGCTGGCTATCACAGTGACAGGTGCGCTGGCTATCACAGTGACAGGTGCGCTGGCTATCACAGTGACAGGTGCGCTGGCTATCACAGTGACAGTTGCCCTGGCTATCACAGTGACAGTTGCCCTGGCTATCACAGTGACAGTTGCCCTGGCTATCACAGTGACAGTTGCCCTGGCTATCACAGTGACAGTTGCCCTGGCTATCACAGTGACAGTTGCCCTGGCTATCACAGTGACAGTTGCCCTGGCTATCACAGTGACAGTTGCCCTGGCTATCACAGTGACAGTTGCCCTGGCTATCACAGTGACAGTTGCCCTGGCTATCACAGTGACAGTTGCCCTGGCTATCACAGTGACAGTTGCCCTGGCTATCACAGTGACAGTTGCCCTGGCTATCACAGTGACAGTTGCCCTGGCTATCACAGTGACAGTTGCCCTGGCTATCACAGTGACAGTTGCCCTGGCTATCACAGTGACAGTTGCCCTGGCTATCACAGTGACAGTTGCCCTGGCTATCACAGTGACAGTTGCCCTGGCTATCACAGTGACAGTTGCCCTGGCTATCACAGTGACAGTTGCCCTGGCTATCACAGTGACAGTTGCCCTGGCTATCACAGTGACAGTTGCCCTGGCTATCACAGTGACAGTTGCCCTGGCTATCACAGTGACAGTTGCCCTGGCTATCACAGTGACAGTTGCCCTGGCTATCACAGTGACAGTTGCCCTGGCTATCACAGTGACAGTTGCCCTGGCTATCACAGTGACAGTTGCCCTGGCTATCACAGTGACAGTTGCCCTGGCTATCACAGTGACAGTTGCCCTGGCTATCACAGTGACAGTTGCCCTGGCTATCACAGTGACAGTTGCCCTGGCTATCACAGTGACAGTTGCCCTGGCTATCACAGTGACAGTTGCCCTGGCTATCACAGTGACAGTTGCCCTGGCTATCACAGTGACAGTTGCCCTGGCTATCACAGTGACAGTTGCCCTGGCTATCACAGTGACAGTTGCCCTGGCTATCACAGTGACAGTTGCCCTGGCTATCACAGTGACAGTTGCCCTGGCTATCACAGTGACAGTTGCCCTGGCTATCACAGTGACAGTTGCCCTGGCTATCACAGTGACAGTTGCCCTGGCTATCACAGGGACAGACAGGTGTTGGTCAAAATTTTATCTTAGCGAGAACTAATCAGTAGATTTTATGAAGAACAGAATCATTACTGTGGATTATTAAAGGAAGATTTCTATAGATATGCTGCATTTATGTGTGATACGTCAAAACAAAATGACTTGAAATATTTATTTACAAGATAAAACTAAGTCTTTATATGATGTGTCAAAAAATCCAACCATTTCGAAAAAAGTTATATTTAAACCCAGGTAGCGAAGATCATTAATGTGCTGGAGGATTCATGTGAATCATTTGAAAAAATATGCTGCTGTTAGACTCTTATCTGAAGAATACAATGAAAGGTTCACTGACTTTGAGATTCATGACCTCACGCTGAAATTAACATTTCAACCTCGCCTGGTTGATGTCTCCGAGGTCCCTAAAGAACTACAGATGGAATTGATTGAACTCTCAGAAGATAACATTTTAAAGTCCCCGTTAGATGCTAAGAAAGATTTCACCGAAATATGGAAAAATGCAATAGAATACCCACATCTACTGAAACATGCACAACAAAAGCTTTCATGTTTCTCAACCACTTGTTGTTGCGAATCCACATTCTCCTACCTAACCCAAATCAAGACGCCCTTAGGGTCCCAAATGACGGATACGCACCTGGAGGATCAGCTGAAACTGCGGACCTCCATGATTCAACCAAATATCCAAATGCTTTCCCACTAAACGCAGTCAAAAAAGTCATTAAAAGGTTAGTTAACTTTATAATTAAAAAAAAAAAAATCTTGAAGTTATATAATAATTAATTTTTTACAAAATAACCGACATTCTGCAGTAAGTGTAATCAAAACTTCTTGAATGAGCCTTATTAGATTACAGCTAACTTTAATGTTGCCTTCCACCCCATGATTTAGACCATCCTGAGAGATGGCAATTCCTATCTCATATCCAGTAGAAAATATTTGTTTATGAATCGCTCGGTCATTGCACACCGGTGTGTGCATTACTGGTGAGTTTAACTTTACGAACATTGCTCTACCGGATGGGAAGGGGGGATTAAATTCTGTGTTTTCTGTCTCAATGGGATTGACTAAGAGGATGAGAAAATGTTTTACGTGCGAAGAGCAAAGGGAAGAGGATGAAAACGAGAGAAAACACACACACACACACACACATGCTTGACGCACGGAGGGGCCGGGTTCAATTCCCGGTGGGGCAGAAACATTTCGAAGTGTTTCCTTACATACACATACACACACACATATATACAACAGGCCTAGTGTCTAATTGACATGTGCCTAGGACAAAATGGTAACTAACATCCAGGTACGGGAAATCCTGTCATAAACCTACTGGAGTTCTATGACAAGATGACAGCAGTAAGGCAAGAAAGAGAGGGGTAGGTAGATTGCATTTTCTTGGACTGTATGAAGGCTTTTGACAAAGTTCCACACAGATTAGTGCAAAAGCTGGAGGACCAGGGAGGTATAACGGAAGGTACTGCAGTGGATTGGAGAATACCTGACGGGAAGGCATCAGCGAGTCATGGTACGTGACGAGGTGTCAGAGTGGACGCCTGTCACGAGAAAGGTTCCACAGGGGTCAGTCCTAGGACCGGTGCTGTTTCTGGTATATGTGAATGACATGACGAAAGAAATATTCAGAAGTGTCCCTGTTTGCAGACGATGTGAAGTTAATGAGAATTCAATCGGAGGACCAGGCAGGACTACAAAGGGATCTGGACAGGCTGCAAGCCTGGTTCAGAAACTGGCTCCTGGAGTTCAACACTACTAAGTGCAAAGTCATGAAGATTGGGACAGAGCAAAGAAAACCGCAGACAGAATACAAGAGATTCGAAGACTAACCCAAAAGGGTTCTTTCAGATATACAGAAGTAAGATTAGGGACAAGATAGGCCCACTTAAGAGTAACTCAGGTCAGATCACTGACAGTAATAAGGAAATGTGTGAAATTTTCAACACTTCCTCTCAGTTTTTACTCAGGAAGATAATAGCGAAATTCCAGAAATAATAAATTTTGTAGAACAGGACGATAATAAACTATGCACGATTGATGTAACTAGTGACATAGTTCTCAGACAAATAGAGAAATTAAAACCTAACAAATCCCCAGGCCCTGATGAATTGTTTGCAAGGGTTTTAAAGAATGTAAAGAGGAACTTGGCAAACCTTTGGCTAATCTTTTCAATATATCACTACGAACTGGCATAGTGCCAGACAAGTGGAAAATGACAAATGTAATACTTATTTACAAGGCAGGTGACTAGGTCCATAAAGTGGGAAAATTTATGGAATCAATAATTGCAGAGGCAATTCGTAACCATAAATTAATTAATGAATCTCAACACTGTTTTACTAAGGGGCGTTCCTGTCTTACGAATTTACTAACTTTTTTCACTAAGGTATTTGAGGAGGTAGATCATGGTAATGAATATGATGTGATAAATGGTTTTGAAAACCGACAAGTTCAAGAATTGAGACACTTATGCAACATATGTGAATCATTATTGAAGAAACGTTTCTCCACACAGTGGCTTCATCTGTCCAATACAAAGCAGGAAGGTATAAGGAGAGGAGGAGTTTGAGGTAATCAGTCCCTCAGCCTGGAATCGATGTAACACTTGTCCAACTTTTGGACGAAGACCTACTTACACTAGTGGATGGTTCCACTGTGATTCCGCCTCCTCCTGCTTCCACTCACCTGACTGCAGTATATAAGCCACTTCTCTGGCCCGATGATGTACTTTCTACAAGTGATGGACTGAACACATCAATTCCAGGCTGAGGGACTGATTACCTGAAACTCCTAATCTCCTTATACCTTCCTGCTTTGTATTGGACTGATGAAGCCACTGTGTGGAGAAACGTTTCTTCAATAAAGATTCACATATGTTGCATAAGTGTCTCAATTCTTCATTGAATATGATATTGTGTATATGGACTTCAGTAAGGCTTTGGATAGAGTCCCACATCAGAGGCTATTGAGGAAACTTAAGGCACACGGAATAGGAGAATTTTTTTCCTGGGTAGAGGCGTGGTTGACAAATAGGTTAGTTTGATATCTTTATTATGCACTCCATACCCATCCTGTGGGCGGTAGTCGAAAGATTACAGAGGTACATAATGGGTCCAGGGACTGGACCCCAAAGTTTTGATAGCTGAGCAAGTTACAAGGTAATGAACTCAAAGCTACAAGGTAATGAACTCACAAGCTACAAAGGTAATGAACTCACAAGCTACAAAGGTAATGAACTCACAAGCTACAAAGGTAATGAACTCACAAGCTACAAAGGTAATGAACTCACAAGCTACAAAGGTAATGAAACATGTAAGTAAATTTACTTACTTACGTTTATACATGGTTACATTCATGTACCAATTATAAAGCAATGAACAATTCACTAGTCTACACCCGGTCACAACTGTAATGAGTTCTTGGTGCAAATTTTATTGTTGGGTCACACATATACATACACACTTACATATACACATACACATACACACACATACACATACATATATACATACACACACACACGCACACACAACAGGCCCAGCCTTCAATCGACATGTGCATAGGACAAAATGGCAATCAACACACACACACACGTGGCAAAGCTTTATTTACAGGGAGCAAAGTCAGGGTATTTTTCCAGAATGGTCTGTAATATACCACTGTGAATAAGGCAGCAGAGAGTTTGCATAAATGGGGAGAAATCAGAATGGGGGCACGTCACAAGCGGTGTTCCACAGGGGTCAGTGTTGGGCCCCTTGTTCACAATTTACATAGATGAGGGAATAAATAGCGACATAAGCAAATTTGCTGATGACACCAAAATAGGCCGTCCAATACATTCTAATGAGGACATTAGAGCACCTAATGAGGACATTAGAGCACTCCAGGAGGATTTGAATAGACTGATGCAGTGGTCGGAGAAGTGGCAGATGAAGTTTAATAAGATAAGATTTCTTCGGATTTTTAACCCCGGAATGTTAGCCACCCAGGATAACCCAAGAAAGTCTGTGCGTCATCGAGGACTGTCTCTTATTTCCATTGGGGTCTTTCCCACTTACCTATTTGCTGCTAGGTGAACATGACAACAGGTGTAAGGAAACACTTCGAAATGTTTCCACCCGCCGGGAATCGAACCCGGGCCCTCCGGTGTGAAGCGAGAGCTCTAGCCACCAGACCACCGGGCCACTAGCCACCAGACCACCGGGCCACTAGCCACCAGACCACCGGGCCACTAGCCACCAGACCACCGCAATGTTTTAAATGTTGGACAGGAAAATAACCATGCCACAAACTAAATAATGTAGATCTTAAATATAAAATAATGTAGATTTTAAATATAAACTAAATAATGTAGATCTTAAATATAAACTAAATAATGTAGATCTTAAATATAAACTAAATAATGTAGATCTTAAATATAAACTAAATAATGTAGATCTTAATATTACTGATTGCGAAAAGGATTTAGGAGTTCTGGTTAGCAGTAATCTGAAACCAAGACAACAGTGCATAAGTGTTCGCAATAAAGCGAACAGAATCCTTGGCTTCATATCAAGAAGTATAAATAATACAAGTCCTCAGGTTGTTCAACTCTATATATCCTTGGTTAGGCCTCATTTAGATTATGCTGCACAGTTCTTGTCACCGTATTACAGAATGGATATAAATGCACTGGAAAACGTACAAAGGAGGATGACAAAGTTGATCCCATGTATCAGAAATCTTCCCTATGAGGATAGACTGAGGGCCTTGAATCTGCTCTCTCTAGAAAGGTGTAGAATTAGGGCGGATATGATTGAGGTGTATAAATGGAAAACAGGAATAAATAAAGGGGATGTAAAAAGCGTGCTAAAAATATCTAGTCATACAGGACTCGCAGCAATGGTTTCAAGTTGGAAAAAATCATATTCAGGAAGGATATAGGAAAGCACTGGTTTGGTAATAGAGTTGTGGATGAGTAAAACAAACTCCCGAGTACCGTCATAGAAGCTAAAACGTTGTGTAGTTTTAAAAAATAGGTTAGATAAATACATGAGTGGGTGTGGGTGGGTGTAAGCTGGACCTGACTAGCTTGTGCTAGTGGGTCTGATGCCGTGCCCCTTCCTTAAGTGGATGTGACATGACTAAGTGGGTCATTAGTCTAAGCCGGGGGGTGACATGGACCTGCCTCGCATGGGCCAGTAAGTCTGCTGTAGTATTCCTTCTTTCTTATGTTCTTGCGTTCTAAGGGGCCAAAGACTACAAACCTCACTCAAGGAAAAAATCTTGAGGTGAGTATAATACCGAGCACATCTCCTGAGGCGCACATCAACCAAATAACTGCTGCAGCATATGGGCGCCTTGCAAACCTAAGAATAGCATTCCAGCATCTCAGTAAGGAATCGTTCAGTACTCTGTACACCGTGTATGTCAGGCCCATATTGGAGATTGAAGCACCAGTATGGAACCCACACCTGGCCAAGCATATCAGGAAATTAGAGAAAGTACAAAGGTTTGCAACGAGACTAGTCCCGGAGCTAAGGGGCATGTCCTACAAGGAGAGATTATGAGAAATTGACCTGACGACACGGGAGGACAGGAGAAATAGGGGGATATGATAACGACATAAAATACTCTAGGTAGTAGGTTGGTAGACAGCAACCACCCAGGGAGGTACTACCGTCCTGCCAAGTGAGTGTAAAACGAAAGCCTGTAATTGTTTTACACGATGGAAGGATTGCTGGTGTCTTTTTTCTCTCTCATAAACTAGTTCTTGTTCTTGTTTATTTTCTCTTATCTCCATGGGGAAGTGTAACAGAATTCTTCCTCTGTAAGCCATGCGTGTCGTAAGAGGCGACTAAAATGCCGGAAGCAAGGGGCTAGTAACCCCTTCTCCTGTATACATTACTAAATTTAAAAGGAGAAACTCGTTTTTCCTTTTGGGCCACCCTGCCTCGGTGGGATACGGCCGGTTTGTTGAAAGAAGATATAAAATACTGAGGAATCGACAAGGTAGGTAGACATGTTCCAGAGATGGGACTCAACAACAAGTAGTCACAACTGGAAGTTAAAGACTCAGATGAGTCACAGGGATGTTAGGAAGTACTTCTTCAGTCAGAGAGTTGTCAGGAAGTGGAATCTGGAGGTTATGTAGTGGAGGCAGGATCCATATATAGCTTTAAGAAAAGGTATGATAAAGCTCATGGAGCAGGGTGAGAGTGGACCTAGCAGAGGCAGGGTCATGAGCTATGAATCGACTCCTGCAACCACAAATAGGCGCACACACACACTAACACACATATATATATAATATATATATATATATATATATATATATATATATATATATATATAAAATATATATATATATATATATATATATATATATATACACACAACAGGCCTAGTGTCTAATCGACATGTGCCTAGGACAAAATGGTAACTAACACACACACACACATGGCATGGTGGCTAGCGCTCTTGCTTCACGCACGGAGGGCCCGGGTTCAATTCCCTGCGGGGCCGAAACATTTCGAAGTGTTTCCTTACACACATACAACAGGCCTAGTGTCTAATCGACATGTGCCTAGGACAAAATGGTAACTAACACACACACACACATGGCATGGTGGCTAGCGCTCTTGCTTCACGCACGGAGGGCCCGGGTTCAATTTCCGGCGGGGCCGAAACATTTCGAAGTGTTTCGTTACACACACACACATACATACAACAGGCCTAGTGTCTAATCGACATGTGCCTAGGACAAAATGGTAACTAACTAACACAGCAAATGTAGATCCCATTTTTAAGAAAGGAGACAGAACCGAGGCACTAAACTATAGACCAGTGTCATTGACGTGTATAGTGTGCAAAGTCATGGAGAAGATTATCAGGAGAGTGGTGGAGCACCTGGAACGGAACAAGATTATAAACGAAACCAGCACGGATTCATGGAAGGCAAATCCTGTGTCACAAACCTTCTGGAGTTCTATGACAAAGTAACAAAAGACACGAGAGAGAGGGGTGGGTTGATTGCATTTTCTTGGACTGCAAGAAAGCCTTCGACACAGTTCCTCACAAGAGATTAGTGCAGAAGCTAGAGAATCAGGCGTGTATAACAGGAAAGGCACTGCAATGGATCAGAGAATACCTGACACGGAGGCAACAACGGGTCATGGTACGTGATGAGGTATTATAGTGGGCGCCTGTGACGAGCGGGGTCCCACAGGGGTCAGTCCTAGGACCAGTTCTATTCTTGGTATATGTGAATGACATGGCGGAAGGGATAGACTCAGAAGTGTCCCTGTTCGCAGATGATGTGAAGTTAATGAGGAGAATTAAATCAGATGAGGATCAGGCAGGACTACAAAGAGACCTGAACAGGCTGGACACCTGGTCCAGCAACTGGCTTCTCGAATTTAACCCCGCCAAATGCAAAGTTATGAAGATCGGGGAAGAGCAAAGAGGATCGCTCTTTTTCGCAAGGAGAAAGATCTTGGGGTGAGTATAACACCGAGCACGTCTCCGGAAGCACACATCAACCAGATAACTGCTGCAGCATATGGGCGACTGGCAAACCTGAGAATAGCGTTCCGATACCTTAGTAAGGAATCGTTCAAGACACTGTACACCGTGTACTTCAGGTCCATACTAAAGTATGCAGCACCAGTTTGGAACCCACACCTGGTCAAGCACGTCAAGAAATTAGAGAAAGTGCAAAGGTTTGCGACAAGGTTAGTTCCAGAGCTAAGGGGAATGTCCTACGAAGAAAGGTTAAGGGAAATCGGCCTGACAACACTGGAGGACAGGAGGGTTTGGGGAGACATGATAACGACATACAAAATACTGCGTGGAATAGACAAGGTGGATAGACAGGATGTTCCAGAGAGGGGACACAGAAACAAGAGGTCACAATTGGAAGTTGAAGACTCAGATGAGTCAAAGGGATGTTAGGAAGTATTTCTTCAGCCATAGAGTAGTCAGGAAGTGGAATAGTCTAGCAAGTGATGCAATGGAAGCAGGAACCATACATAGCTTTAAGACGAGGTATGATAAAGCTCATAGAGAGGACCCAGTAGCGATCAGTGAAGAGGCGGGGCCAGGAGCTGAGTCTCGACCCCTGCAACCACATTTAGGTGAGTACACACACAGTAAAGTTCTGGAATCTGTTGCTAGGCTGGTGGACTCGATTTAGTAGTGTCAAAATTAGATACAGTCTCATTATGCGGCTACCCTTGTGTGTGTGTATGTACCCACCTAGTTGTGGTTGCAGGGGTCGAGTGTACTCACCCACCTAATTGTACTCACCTAATTGTGGTTGCAGGGGTCGAGACTCGGCTCCTGGCCCCGCCTCTTCACTGATCGCTACTGGGTCCCTTCTCTCCCTGCTCCATGAGCTTTATCATACCTCGTCTTAAAGCTATGCATGGTTCCTGCCTCCACTACATCACTTGCTAGACTATTCCACTTCCTGACTACTCTATGGCTGAAGAAATACTACTTCCTAACATCCCTTTGACTCATTTGAGTCTTCATCTTCCAATTGTGACCCCTTGTTTCTGTGTCCCCTCTCTGGAACATCTTGTCTCTATCCATCTTGTCTATTCCCCGCAGTATTTTGTATGTCGTTATCATATCTCCCTTAACCCTCCTGTCCTCCAGTGTTGTCAGGCAGATTTTCCTTAACCTGTCTTCGTAGGACATTCTCATTAGATCTGGAACTAACCTTGTCGCAAACCTTTGCACTTTCTCTAATTTCTTTACGTGCTTGACCAGGTACGGGTTCCAAACTGGCGTTGCATACTCTAGTATGGGCCTGACGTACACGGTGTACAGTGTCTTGAACGATTCCTTACTAAGGTATCGGAACGCTATTCTCAGCTTAGCCAGTCGCCCGTATGCTGCAGCAGTTATCTGGTTGTGCTTCCAGAGACGTGTTTGGTGTTATACTCACTCCAAGATCTTTCTCTTTGAGCGAGGTTTGCAGTCTTTGGCCACCTAGCCTATATTCTGTCTGCGGTGTGTGTGTTAGTTACCATTTTGTCCTAGGCGCATGTTGATTAGACACTAGGCTTGTTGTGTGATATATATATATATATATATATATATATATATATATATATATATATATATATATATATATATATATATATATATAATGTGTGTGCGTGTGTTAGTTACCATTTTGTGTGGTATGTGTGTGTACGTGGGCGCGTGTGTGTGTACTCGCCTATTTCTGGTTGAAGGGGTCGATTCATAGCTCCTGGCCCAGCCTCTTCACTGATTGCTACTAGGCCTCTCTCTCCCTGCTCCATGAGCTTTATCAAACC
Source organism: Cherax destructor (assembly GCA_009830355.1). NCBI lineage: Eukaryota > Metazoa > Arthropoda > Malacostraca > Decapoda > Parastacidae > Cherax > Cherax destructor. The sequence goes on along the minus strand of WNWK01003226.1, from coordinate 26,545 downwards.
TCGTCTTAAAACTATGTATGGTTCCTGCCTCCACTACGTCACTTTCTAGGCTATTGCACTTCCTGACAACTCTATGACTGAAGAAATACTTCCTAACATCCCTTTAACTCATAGGAGTCTTCAACTTCCAATTGTGACCCCTTGTTTCTGTGTCCCCTCTCTGGAACATCTTGTCTCTGTCCACCTTATCTATTCCTCGCAGTATTTTATATGTCGTTATCATGTCTCCCCTAACCCTCCTGTACTCTAGTGTCGTCAGGCCGATTTCCCTGAACCTTTCTTCGTAGGACAATCCCCTTAGCTCTGGGACTAGTCTTGTTACAAACCTTTGCACTTTCTCTAGTTTCTTGACGTGCTTGACCAGGTGTGGGTTCCAAACTGGTGCTGCATACTCCAGTATGGGCCTGACGTATATGGTGTACAGAGTCTTGGACGATTCCTTAGTGAGGTATTGGAACGCTATTCTTAGGTTTGCCAGCCGCCCGTATGCTGCAGCAGTTATCTGATTGATGTGTGCCTCAGGAGATGTGCTCGTTATTATAATCACCCCAAGATCTTTTTCCTTGAGTGAGGTTTGCAGTCTTTGGCCACCTAGACTATACTCTGTCTGCGGTCTTCTTTGCCCTTCCCCGATCTTCATGACTTTACATTTGGCAGGGTTAAATTCAAGGAGCCAGTTACTGGACCAGGCTTGTAGCCTGTCCAGGTCTCTTTGTAGTCCTGCCTGATCCTCGACTGATTTAATTCTTCTCATTAACTTCACATCATCTGCAAACAGGGACACTTCTGAGTCTATTCCTTCCGTTATGTCATTCACTTATACCAAAAACAGTACCGGTCCCAGGACTGACCCTTGTGGAACCCCACTCGTCACAGGTGCCCACTCTGACACCTCGTCACGTACCATGACTCGTTGTTGGCTCTGTCAGATATTCTCTGATCCATTGCAGTGCCTTTCCTGTTACGTGTGCCTGATCCTCTAGCTTTTGCATTAACATCTTGTGAGGAACTGTGTCGAACGCCTTCTTGCAGTCCAATAAAATGCAGTCTATCCACCCCTCTCTCTCGTGTCTTACTTCTGTTACCTTGTCATAAAACTCCAGTAGGTTTGTGACACAGGATTTTCCTTCCCTGAAACCGTGCTGGTTGTCGTTTATAAGCTTGTGTCTTTCTAGGTGCTCCACCACTCTCCTCCTGATGATATTCTCCATGACTTTGCATACTATACACGTCAGTGACACAGGTCTGTAATTTAATGCCACAGGTCTGTAATTTAATGCCTCATGTCTGTCTCCTTTCTTAAAAATTGGGACTACATTTGCCAGCTTCCACATCTCAGGTAGTTGCCCAGTTTCAATGGATGCGTTGAAGAATTTTGTTAGTGGCACACTCAACATCTCTGCTCCCTCTCTAAGGACCCACGGAGAAATGTCAGGTGCCACCGCTTTTGAGGTATCGAGTTCACATAGCAGCTTCTTCACTTCCTCCTCGGTTGTGTGTATTTCATCCAGCACTTGTTAGTATACCTCCCTATTCTGAATTCCTGGATTCCTTCCTGTTTCCTCTTTAAATCTCATGTTGAGCTCCTCACATACCTCTTGGTCGTTTCTTGTGAACTCCCCACCTTCCTTCCTCAGCCTTATTACCTGGTCCTTGACTGTTGTTTTCCTCCTGATGTGGCTATACAACAGCTTCGGGTCAGACTTGACTTTTGATGCTATATCATTTTCGCATTGTCGCTGAGCCTCCCTTCTTACCTGTGCATATTCGTTTTCTGCTCTTCGGCTAATCTCTTTATTTTCCTGGGTCCTTTGTCTTCTGTACTTTTTCCATTCTCTAGTGCACTTAGTTTTTGCCTCCCTGCACCTTTGGGTGAACCAAGGACTCGTTCTGGTCTTCCCATTACTTCTGTTTCCCTTGGGGACAAACCTCTCTTCTGCCTCTTTGCATTTGGTTGTCACATATTCCATCATTTCTTTTACTGGTTTTCCTGCCAATTTTCTCTCCCACTGAACGTCTTGTAGGAAGTTCCTCATGCCTGTGTAGTCCCCCCTTTTGTAGTTTCGTTTCTCCTTTCCTATTCCTGCTCCCCTCTCCACTTGAAGCTCAACTATATAATCAAAACACAGAACGTGTGTGTGTGTGTGTGTGTGTGTGTGTGTGTGTGTGCGTGTGTGTGTATACTCACCTAGTTGTACTCACGTAATTGTGGTTGCAGGGGTCGAGTCATAGCTCCTGGCCCCACCTCTTCACTGGCCGCTACTGGGTCACACTCCCTGCGCCATGAGCTTTATCATACCTCTTCTTAAAGCTATGAATGGATCCTGCCTCCACTACATCGCTTCCCAAACTATTCCACTTCCCGACCACTCTGTGACTGAAGAAATACTTCCTAATATCCCTATGATTCATCTGAGTCTTCAACTTCCAACTGTGTCCCCTTGTTGCTCTGTCCCATCTCTGGAACATTCTGTCTCTGTCCACCATGTCAATTCCTCTCAGTATTTTATGTCGTTATCATGTCGTCCCTATCTCTCCTGTCCTCCAGTGTCGTCAGGTCCATTTCTCTTAACCTCTCCTCGTAGGACATACCACTTAGCTCCGGGACTAGTCTTGTTGCAAACCTTTGCACTTTTTTCTAGTTTCTTTACGTGCTTGGCTAGGTGTGGGTTCCAAACTGGTGTTGCATACTCCAGTATGGGCCTAACGTACACAGTGTACAGGGCCCTGAACGATTCTTTATTAAGATGTCGGAATGCTGTTCTTAGGTTTGCTAGGCGCCCGTATGCTGCAGCAGTTATTTGGTTGATGTGCGTCTCAGGAGATGTGCCTGGTGTTATACTCACCCCAAGATCTTTTTCCTTGATTGAGGTTTGTAGTCTCTGTCCCCCTAGACTGTACTCCGTCTGCGGTCTTCTTTGCTCTTCCCCAAACTTCATGACTTTGCACTTGATGGCGTTGAACTCCAGGAGCTAATCGCTGGACCAGGCTTGCAGCCTGTGTGTGTGTGTACTCACCTAATTGTGGTTGCATGGGTCGAATCATAGCTCCTGTGTGTATGTGTGTGTTTTTCTGGGTGCGTGTGTGCGTTAGTTACCATTTTGTCCTGTATGTGTGTGTGGGTGTGTACGTACGTACGTACTCACCTATCAAGGTCCCAGGACCGAAACGTTTTCTAAGAAATTATTATTATTACACAAATAACCCCCACATAGGAGACCGAAACTTATGACAACGTTTCGGTCCGAGTTTTACTATTAACTAGTCTGTTTACTAGTTAATATACCGTGACTGTTCCAGTCACGGTACATTTTATTCTTTATTATTATTATACACGCCCATAGGGTGTGTCTGGTAAACAATTTAGGTAAGTTTTTAATAAGCCATATAGATCAGGGTAGCCGTGGGGATGTATCTATCCTCCACACTACAAAATACCCAGCTCAGCAGCCTAGCAACAGTTGCTAAAACATTCTTGTCATGTAACACTAAAATGCTCAAACACCCATTAAAATATTTCCACAAACACCAAGTACAATACACAAGTTAATTAAAACAAAATCTCGAGATTCTCTCTGGTTATCAGTTGTTATGCAGGAGCTCAAAGTCCTGAGTCAGAATCATCATACATTCGTAGAGGCACTTGCATACTAAGTCAAAAATTATTCTTCCACACTTTATCAATATACAGAGAACAAGGAAGTATAATACACTGTGTTAAAATTTACCTTTTACAGTTTTAAGGTGAGAACTTTAGATGGTGGGGTTAGTGTAGGTAGCTGAGAGGGAGAGCGGTAACACCTCCTCACACACGTTGTCAACCACAACTGTTGATTCTCTAGCTCGACCCTCAAGGTCCCAGGAGCTGATTGCCAAATTTACCGGTATCTTTATTTACAATTACATGTACATGGTATACAGGCCTAGCTGACATCAATTTATATATTATGTATTACTGGGTTTTTTGGCTCTGTAATTACTTTTGAAAGGACAGACGTTAAGATGTGGTATGTTATTGATCGAAGAAGAAAAATATCAATGTTTT
>WNWK01003226.1:0-20000 GCA_009830355.1 Cherax destructor | reverse complement strand
TAATTAATATTCACTCACCCTATATATATTATACTGTTTGTATCGGCTTGATCAAATTCCTGGCGAGCGAAACCTAGACGTAGTTGTTTTTATTACCTGGAGAGAGTTCCAGGGGTCAACGCCCCTGCGGCCCGGTCTGTGACCAGGCCTCATCCATATCCCTGACATATTGTAGGTAGGTGTACAAATAATTATATTTATTCAGCTGCATTAAATAGGTATACTCCTTTCAAGAAAGGAACCTTCCTACTAGTGAAGGGTTCAACATTCCAAGAACTGGAACTACCCTTCTCCTCATTTAATTAAACCTGAATTCTCCTAGGTACCCAGGAACTGTACGACCCTTACAGATTTAGTGATGACCCGTGAATACAGCGGAAATAATATATGCTCAGTATTTTCACAAGAAAAGGCTCCGCTCCAAATGGGTTATACAACGGAACAAAAAAAAATAAAGCAGATATACTGAGGTACTGGTATCAGCTACTTCAGATATTATTGTTCACATGTTAGGGTAGGCGTCAGGACGAGAATGTATACTAAGGCGCGCACACTCGTGCATGTACGTATACAGCCTGCACAAACAGCTGGACGTTGAGTTGTTCTGTTCTAGATTCGCCGGTATAATCGCCCGGCCCGGGCCTTTTCCAAGAGGTGACCCGGCCTTGGCTCCCTTTCGCAGGAGTGTCTCAGACCAATGTCTGCCATGGGAGGAGGTACAAGTACCTCCTCATCTTCTGGGACCAGCTGTCCCCATGCCTAGCCCCATTTCCCGCCCCCATGGGGCTTGGAGTGAGAAGCTAGGCACCTTGGGCTGCCACAAACCCCGCCCACACTGGGCTCGAAGGCTGTGGCAGCTGCATAGCAGCAGACGATATCAGGAGGTGCAAAGGCAGCAAGCACTACAGGATCCTTTTCGAGCCACACCCCAGCTTTGGGCCGAAGCCCGAGCCCTGGGGAAGCTCAAAAATGTCTCTTGCTGTGAGTGTTGGTACTGCTGCTTCACTTGCCCGTTGCACTCTCCTGACGTTGAGATGGTAGTGTTGTGGAAGATGGGTATAAATAAATTCATGTACAACGTGCGCACGTGTACAACACAAATGTGTAAATGCCTGTAAAGCACGCACGTGTAAGGCAAAGTACAACACACGTGTTGAACATGCACATATAAGTACATGTACAACACGCACGTGTAAATGCCTGTAAGTTTATTCAGGTACAGGTACACATAAATACAGTTACATAAATTATCATACACAGCAGCATATGTGTAGATTACCCAGGATAACCCAAGAAAGTCAGTTATTTCCATTGGGGTCTTTGTAATACCTAATTATTTAAACCTTACAACACGCACGTGTAAGTGTATGTATATAATGTAGAACGAATGCGTGTCTGTACAACACACTTGTAAGCGCCAGTACAACATGCACATTTAAGTGCATGTGCAACACGAACGTGCAAGTGAAACATTACAATTCCATGTACAACAAGAATGAGTGAATGCATGTAACACATACGCATATGAGGTTGTACACACACACGTATAGGTTCTTATTAACACATGTATAAGTGCCCGTACATTTTTGTTTTAATTCATGAAGGAGCGCTAAACCCGTAGAGATTATACAACGCCTGGGGGGGTTATGGAAGGCATTTAGGCTTAATTCAGGGAGCTGGAGCACATATCCAATTCCCTAGATCAAGACCCCCTCACCGGCATCAAAGAACCTTCCCTGAGGGGCAGTGCCTGAACAACTCACGTGCACTTTTTAATTACAAAATGAACGTCTGTGATAGGTTTATATAGTTAAAAATAATATTAATATTTTTTATTGTTGAAATTAAATTTTGGATTATAAGAGTGTAAAATAAAGAGAGGCAGACATTTAAGAGGCCAATGGATAAACACACCAAGAAGTGCGTTTACTTGTGTATACAATCTCCATTTTAGATATCAAAGTTGTTTTGACGCTAGTGTAAAAGTGAAATGAAACCTTAGTGGCCTCAAATGTAGTCGACAGGCTTAGCAAAGCTAAGTAGCTCAGAGGAAGCATTGGTCATGGCTTCAACATAAGTACATTGTATATTCATCGCACATGAGCACCAGTGGAAAGAATACTTGACGACATCCTTATAATTCTACTGAAGTCGCCCAGCTCAGGCTGACGATATCGTTGCCCACGAATCAAACTCATTGTGAGTGACATTGTATTTGGTAAACATATTTACCTACTGATATAACCTTCTAAAATGTCATATAGATAAGGATAGCCGCGTAATGCAGTTGTATCTAAGGTAATGAATAACAAAGAGCTTTAAAGTTTTCGTTACAGAGGGACTGGAGGGGCTCTTATGTGGATATAGCCTTATCTCAAGACTGTGTAACATATGCTGGGAAAGTGAAAGTGATAGGATATTGTACGCGTAATATCCATACAAGGGCGGTAGGTAGAGGGAAAACAGAAAAAAAAATGCACCAGCAGCGAATGCAGCTACAAAAAAATCCTAGCAAATAAAATTCCAATCTATTCAAATTGGTATCTGCAGGCACGGTATATCTGGAAAAACAGGTGGGACATGCACCTTTGACCATCCCAAAAAATGCCGCACCCACATGACAACAGGAGGGTGCAACTCCCCTTCCTGTAACTTATTTCACCACGAAATGTCACTCGTCACTCCATGAAAGAAAATGCTACAACGCATATTGCCAGGCACATCATCTAAAGGGGACAAGAAGACACAGACCAGCCAGACTATGGGAAACAAAAGAGGGGAGCCATAACCTCTCCAGAGAAAGATGTTTTTTAGTGCCAGGAAGGAAAAAAGACTGGCAAGAAATGACTAATCTTACACCAACTGAAAACACTTCTGGAGCAGAGGCACAGTCATTGGCCTCCACTCCAGAACAACAGATATTAGAGCCAGCAAATGAAACCCCCCTAAATTCCATCAATATAACATTTGTCTTTGCAAACATACAGGGTCTAAAGCCGTCAACAAACAACAAAATTTCTTACATCAAGGGACTGCTCACGGAGTCAAATGCAATGTTTGCAGCATTCACAGAGACCCACATAAAGGATCATTTTGACAACGAAATATGGATCATTGATTATAACCTATTCAGATGCGACAGACTAAACAGGCAACAAGGGGAGGGGGATTGGCCTGTACGTCAGAGTGGCTCATTTGCTCAGAACTACTAAACACCTCAAATGATGTAGTTGAAGTTTTGGCGGTAAAGATTGAAAACCAAAAGCTTGTCATTGTGGTTGTATACAAACCTCCAGATACAACTTCCCAACAATTGTGGGAGCAGCTTTTGAAAATTGATCACTGTCTGGAAAATCTCCCAACTCCTGCCCCAAACATCTTGCTACTGGGAGATATTTCAACACCAAAAATGGAGGAATGTAGCAAATAATATTTTAAGCAGAGATCACCCCAGGAGGCAGCTCAGATGAAAATTCACACACACACACACACACACACGAGCTATTAAATCTCTGCACCAAATTCACCTTAACCCAGCAAATATTAGAGCCTACAAGACTAGAAAATACGCTGGACCTCATTTTCACTAACAATGATGATCTGATATATAACATAATAGAGGTACAAACATGTATGCACAGGGCTCCTGACCAGCAAAATGTGATCAGTCATGAGGGTGTCTTCACAAAATTCAATTTCAGTAACAAAAACATACAATGGAACCAAGTCAACCATGTCCTAAATGAAACAAGCTGGGAAGATATCCTAAACAACACGGATCCAAACCGTTGCCTAGAAAAAATAAACTCTGTGGTTCTTGAGATCTGCTCAAGGCATATTCCATTAAGAAAAAGAGAAGATGTACTAGAAAGAGAGAATTTCTCCCTATACAGACGAAGGAGAAGAGTCACAGACCTGCTAAGAGGGCCCAATATATCTGAAATACGAAGGGAGGCACTGGTCAATGAAAATGAAAATATCGAACTTAAACTGAAGGAATCTTACAGGAGACAAGAATAGCTGGAAGAACTAAAAGCCATAAAGAAATATGAAAAAAAAATACTTCTTCTCTTACGCCAAATCTAATAGAAAAACAACATCCAGTATTGGGCCCCTGCTTAGGCGAGATAGGACATACACAGATAACAGCCAAGAAATGAGTGAGATACTAAAGTCCCAATACGACTCAGTGTTCAGCGAGCCGCTACCCAGACTAAGGGTCGACAATCCAAATGAATTCTTTATGAACGAGACCTAAAATCTGGTCATCTTAAAAATCTCTGATATTATTCTAACGCCATAAGACTTTGAAAAGGCAATAAATGACATGCCCATGCACTCTGCCCCAGGCCCAGATTCATGGAACTCCATGTTCATCAAGAAATGCAAGAAGCTCCTATTGCGTGCCTTCAGCATTCTATGGACACAGGGGTCATCCCACACTCACTAAAAACAACAGACATAGCCCCACTCTACAAAGGTGGCAGTAAAGCAATTGCAAAAAACTACAGACCGATAGCACTAACATCCCATATAAATTCTCAGCACGGTTTTACAAAGGGGCGTTCCTGTCTTACGAATTTACTAACTTTCTTATCTAAGGTATTTGAGGAGGTAGATCATGGTATTAAATATGATATTGTGTATATGGACTTCAGTAAGGCTTTCGATAGAGTTCCACATCAGAAGCTATTGAGGAAACATAAGGCACACGGAATAGGAGGAGAAATGTTTTCTCGGTAGAGGCATGGTTGACAAATAGGCAGCAGAGAGTTTGCATAAATGGGGAGAAATCAGAATGGGGGCACGTCACAAGCGGTGTTAAACAGGGGTCAGTGTTGGGCCCCTTGTTGTTCACAATTTACATAAACGACATAGATGAGGGGATAAATAGCGACATAAGCAAATTTGCTGGTGACACCAAAATAGGCCGTCCAATTCATTCTAATGAGGACATTAGAGCACTCCAGGGTGATTTGAATAGACTGATGCAATGGTCGGAGAAGTGGCAGATGCAGTTTAATATAAACAAATGCAAAGTTCTAAATGTTGGACAAGAAAATAACCATGCCACATATAAACTAAATAATGTAGATCTTAATATTACAGAATGAACTACAGACCAATAGCGCTAACATCCCATATCATAAAAATCTTTGAAAGGGTTCTAAGAAGCAAGATCGCCACTCATCTAGATACCCATCAATTACACAACCCAGGGCAGCATGGGTTTAGAGCAGGTCGCTCCTGTATGTCCCAACTACTCGATCACTACGACAAGGTCCTGGATCCTCTAGAAGACAAACAAAATGCAGATGTTATATACACAGACTTTGCAAGAACATTCGACAAGTGTGACTATAGAAATTTTGTCTTTGGACTGCCTCCTTGTAAGCTGCTCTCTAGCAAGCACTGTTTACACCGACACTCTGAGACGCTTCTCTCAGACTTACAAGTGGCTTATGGACAGAATTTCTAGCTGCCTGCAGTCGAAAGAATTCCCATCTACATGCACGATTAACAAGGGGTTTAACTTACTTGATGGTGTAGAATGCGTCTCTCTGTCTTCCAAATTCCCTAAGCTTTAGTCCTCTTTGGACTCTTCCCTTGAAAGACTCGTGCCGGGAAGACTTAAATCTGCAAGATTCAAGAGGTATTAGTGTCCCGCTTTGAACTCAGAACCACCCAATCACTAGGGCATATCCTCTAAGCAATATAAACAGTGTGGAACACTAGCTTCCAGACTTCTACTCAAAGAGGGGACGCTGGTACCTGCTAATAAGCATCCCACGGCTCGAGACCCACTACAAAACCCACCTACGTTTTCCCCAGGAAACTGGCCAGATACTGAGAGAAAAGGAGGTAAGGTCCTACGGTATTGGGTCTGAATGGAGAAGGATATCCTCAGTACTTCGAGATGTCTTCTCCGAGTCCCCAGGACTGATGTCGGTAGTCACGTGGGGGAGGGGCTGCGCTGTCGCAGCACTTGTTTACTCGATGAGGTCTAGTCTGAGAAGAATGAACTAGCATCTCGCCCGCCTAGGTCAAGTGTGGGGCTGCCAGTTCTCGTTAGCTGACATAATCTAATGTTCGCCTATTCAGGCCTAAAACTACCTATGTTAGGGTGCTAGAGCTACATTATTAATATCTAAAGTTGCCTCAATAATCCTAATATTAGTTACTAACTGTACAAACTCACCTAGACCTTCCTAGGGAAGTAAATCTATCAATTAACATGTGTTATCTCTCTACCACTGCCAACTACTGTGTTTGTTTGGTTGGGTGTGTGGGTTCATGAACTCAGAGGACCTACCCGTGGTATGTTAAAGGCTCCAATGCGGCTCACTTACCCTGTGGAACTTGAGCGACTCAAAAAAGTTTCCACAGTGACCATGGTGTAATAGTAAACAAATTGCGTGATAAAAGAATAACAGGAAAAGTTGGTAGATGGATCTATAATTTCCTAACAAATAGAACACAAAGAATAGTAGTCAACAGAGTAAAGTCTGAAGTGGCTACGATGAAAAGCTCTGTTCCACAAGGCACAGTACTCACTCCCATCTTGTTCCTCATTCTCATATCGGACATAGACAGGGATATAAACCACAGTGCCGTGTCTTCCTTTGCAGATGACACCCGAATCTGCATGACAGTGTCCACCATTGAAGACACTGCAAGACTCCAAGCAGACATCAACCAAATCTTTAAATGGGCTGCAGAAAACAGTATGAAGTTCAATGATGAGAAATTTCTATTACTCCGATATGGAAAACGTGAGGAAATTAAAATTTCATCGGTGTATAAAACAAATTCCAACCACACAATAAAGCAAAAAACTAATGTCAAAGACCTGGGAGTGATCATGTCAGAGGATCTCACCTTCAAGGACCATAACACTGTAGCAATCGCTTCTGCTAGAAAAATGACAGGATGGATAATGAGAACCTTCAAAACCAGGGATGCCAAGCCCATGATGACACTTTTCAGGTCGCTTGTTCTATCTAGGCTGGAATATTGCTGCACACTAACTGCACCTTTCAAGGCAGGTGAAATTGCTGAACTAGAAAATGTGCAGAGAAACTTCACAGCACGCATAACTCCGATAAACCACCTCAATTACTGGGAACGCTTGAAGTTCCTAAACCTGTACTCCCTAGAACGCAGGCGGGAGAGATACATTATTATATACACTTGGAAAATCCTAGAGGGATTAGTACCAAACTTGCACACGAGAGTCACTTCCTACGAAAGCAAAAGACTCGGCAGACGATGCAACATCCCCCCAATGAAAAGCAGGGGTGCCACTAGCACGTTGAGAGACAACACATTACGTGTTCAACACAATAAGATTGTTCAACTGCCTCCCAGCGTACATAAGGGGGATTACCAATAGACCCCTGGCTGTCTTCAAGCAGGCACTTGACAGGCACCTAAAGTCGGGCTGTGGTTCGTACGTCGGACTGCGTGCGGCCAGCAGTAACAGCTTGGTTGATCAGGGTCTGATCCACCATGAGGCCTGGTCACAGACCGGGCCGTGGGGGCGTTGACCCCCGGAACACTCTCCAGGTAAACTCCAGGTAATTGCGAAAAGGATTTAGGAGTTCTGGTTAGCAGAAATCTAAAACCAAGACAACAGTGCATAAGTGTTCGCAATAAAGCTAACAGAATCCTTGGCTTCATATCAAGAAGTATAAATAATACAAGTCCTCAGGTTGTTCTTCATAATAATAATAATAATAATAATAATAATATTAATAGTTTATTTGGACATGATACAAAGAATTACAATGGGTTATGAGATTACATGAGGTGTACATGCCAAAAGCCCCTAATATGCAGAGCATTGTGGGCAGACTTAAAATTAACTTAAAACTAAATGGTAAGAATTATAGTAAATAGTTTACAATATAAGTATATATCTTTGGTTAGGCCTCATTTAGATTATGCTGCACAGTTTTGGTCACCGTATTACAGAATGGATATAAATGCACTGGAAAACGTACAAAGGAGGATGACAAAGTTGATCCCATGAATCAGGAAGTTTCCCTATGAGGATAGACTGAGGGCCCTGAATCTGCACTCTCTAGAAAGGCGTTTCGGATCGCTCGCCCGTCTCCCATCGGACCACCCGGTCCCACATCCAAACGACCAAGACCCTTACATGACGATTCGACACTTCCTTCTCGTTCATCTCAGAAACGACCAGCACGTCGCGCACTCCCCTTAAACACTTTGTTTCACACTACTCAATGGACAAAGTTTTTTACTCTAAGACCGACTACTCCAACTACCTATTTTTCCGATCATGTAGGTAAAGATATCTCATTTCACGCTCTCAAGAGCGGCACTCGCATCATCACGGTCCAGAATGCTGGCCAAGCTCGCGATCTTTCTCTTCTTACGACCATAGATACTATTCCTATCACTATTGACAAGCATCATTCTCTTAATTCTTGTAGTGGTACTGTCATTTTACCCCACACCATTGTCCAACGGAATTTCCAGACATGTGGTGATGACATTTTGGAGCAGCTTGAGCTCCAAGAACTCCCTATCCTTAAGGTTGACACTTTTGTCCTCCCTGCCAATAAGCGAAGACGTTATCCTTGCAATATAGCTCGTTTAACGTTTGACTGCCGTGAAGCCCCACCTTCGGTCTACATTGCAGGTCAACACCGAAATTCCACCAATCATCTCATGAAATTCAAAGACGCCCGTTTAGCAATCAAAGAAACTAATTTACGCAGACGCAAGTGCCTTGAATCAGCACTTATCGCTGTTACTAACACAAAACAAAGGCAGCTTCACCATCTCTGAAGTCTTAGCAAGAATCCTCCTGAAAACAGTAAACCCTACCATCACATAGTCTCTCCTGCTAATACTACACAAGCACATCGCAGAAGTGGAGCACTGCAACAGTCCTTCTCTATTCCAACCTCCAACAGAAATATTTGTCTAACCTATTTTTATACTACCCAAGTAATTGCTTTTATCACCTTTTACTCGTGTGCAAGTTGATTGTTCTACCTTATTGTATTACTACTACAACTTATATCACTACTACTTCTATCACCACTAGTATTGCACCTCACTATGAGCCTATATATACCCTGTGTGTCCATGTATTGTTTGTAAGGGCTTGACAAAGCTCCTGGAGAGCGAAACGTTGCATTTGTGTCCTTTTACTTAACATATTGTCGGTAATTCTACCAATATTAATACATATATGAACTTTGTAGTAGGCATAATAACCTAGTAAATGAACACTGTAGTAGGCATAGGAACCTTGTAAATGAACACTGTAGTAGGCATAGGAACCTTGTAAATGAACACTGTAGTAGGCATAGGAACCAAGTAAGTAAATGAACACTGCAGTAGGCAGTGGAACCTAGCAAGTAAATGAACACTGCAGTAGGCTAAGGCTTCCTGACTGAAATACTTCTGAATATGGCGTGAAATGCGATAAAAGCTATTTAATCCACAGCCACTAACGTTCTAACCTTCCCTCCGATGCCTGGTAGACCCCTTTCCCCCACCCTGCCACTGACGCCTCTACTGCCGCAGCAACTGCTGACGCCTCTGTCTTGTGACCTTGGATCATATTCTTAGGTGTTACTTAGGCTGGAACTATTTGTATCACTTATAATGTTGTTTTGCTTACTATTCTCTCTGCTGATATCTTAATCCTGGCAGCTACACTTGACATTGGGATAAAAAGTATTTATGCGAGCAGTTTATTATTGTTGCATTATTTGTCTACTTTTTTATTGGCAAGAGATTAAATTAATCTCATATGTCAAAGTGTTCTTCAAATCTTACAATATCCTTCATTAAATCTGAATATAACTAGTGGGTTATACTATTTGCTGGCTTATTAGAGCGAAATTAACCATGTGAGTTACAAGAGTTATGTGGCACGACTAGTTGTTGAGGTTGTGTCACAGGATTTTCTATAATCTTCCCATGGATACCTGGGAGATGTTCCGGGGGTCAATGCCCCCCTTGGCCCGGTCCATATCCAGGTCTCGCGGTAGATCAGGGCCTGATCAACAAGGCTGTTACTGATGGCCTCACGCAAATCAATGTGCAAACCACAGCCCGGCTTGTCAGGTAATGATTTTAGGTTCCTGTCCAGCTTCCTCTTGACGACCAGGGGTCTATCGATAATCTCCTTTATGTATGCTGGGAGGTAGTTGAACAGTCTTGGGATGTGACTTAAATAGTAATCCAGTAAGATGTGTGGGTCTGGATTTATAAGTTTTTCGAGGCAATGTTCACTTTTTATTGGTTGGTTGTTAAACTGCTTCTAATGTGTGTTAGATTGTTTGTATTAAAGTGTATTGGCTAAATTGTGATTTACAATTTGCACCGTCAAAAGTTATACATTATTTGTGGTGTTAAGAAGATTCAGTTCAGTTTAATATCTTTATTATGCACCCCATACCCATCCTGTGGGCGGTAGTCAAAAGATTACAGAGGTACATAATGGGTCCAGGGACTGGACCCCAAAGTTTAGATAGCTGAGCAAGAAGATTGCGAACAGTTTTTCCATATTTGTTATTAAAGAAATTTTTAATGGTATATTACAGACCATTCTGGAAAAATACCCTGACTTTGCTCCCTGTAAATAAAGCATTACCACATGTGTGAGTGTGTGTATATCTGTGTGTTAGTTACCATTTTGTCCTAGGCACATGTCAATTAGACACTAGGCCTGTTGTATGTATGTGTGTGTGTGTGTGAGATCCAACAATTAATCTTTGCACCAATAACTCATTACAGTTGTGACCGGGAGTAGACTAGTAAATTGCTCATTACTTTATAATTTGTTCATGATTGTAACCATGTATAAACGTAAGTAAGTAAATTTACTTACATGATTTATTGCCTTTGAAACTTGTGAGTTCATTACCTTTGTACCTTGTCCAGCTATCAAAACTTTGGGACCCAGTCTCTGGACCCATTATGTACCTCTGTAATCTGTAAATACTTTTGTAACTTGTCATGATTGTGACCAAATCTATCTGAGTTCATTACCTTTGTAACTTGCTTAGCTATCAAAACTTTGGGGCCCAGTCCCTGGACCCATTATGTACCTCTGTAATCTTTTGACTACCGCCCACAGGATGGGTATGGGGTGACTACCGCCCACAGGATGGGTATGGGGTGCATAATAAAGATATTAAACTAACTAACTTCAAAATTGGAGTATGGAGCAGTCGCTTATATTCAGTGTAATCAATTTCTCTTGTCATGTCTAAGGCAAAAGTGGCTCCAATTAAAGCACATACATTACCTCAGTTGGAATTGACAGCCATTTACATTAGCTAATTAGCTAATTATGTAAGAGATAAATTGCAGGAGATAAATATTAGCGACACTGTGATTTGGTCTGATAATGAGGTGTCCTTACAATGGATTCGTAATGGTAACAGTGAGATTGTGTACGTACAAAACAAGAGTCGCTGAAATTAATCAAATGCAAGAGAAATGTAAGAGTTTGGGTCAGCATTTATTAACATTTAATCATATATACCTGGTAACGAGAATGCAGCTGATTTTTTGTCACGAGGCTTAACTTATGATAAATATGTGAATACTGTATCATGGTTCAAGGGACCGAGTTGGTTGGTAAAGTTAATTGGCCTTTACAAAAGGCACATATTGCACCTGCTGAAATTACTGTGACCACTGCTCCAATAATTTGTCCCTCATTAGCTATTGATATTAATAGTTATTTTTCTTTACCCAAACTAATTAATGTAACATTACTAGATGAAATTAAAATGTTAAAAGGAATAATTGTAAAAGGTTCAATAATAGATCAATTAGGGCTATAATTAGATGTAATTAGGTGTAAAGGTAGGTTACAAAATGTTGAATTGTGAATATGTATTGTATCCTATCTATACCAAAGCCCATTCTCTGATCATTTTAATTTTAAGTGTGTGTAAAAATTGTAAGGCAAGGTGGAGTATAAAAACAATTTTAATTAAGTCGGCCATCCCCAAGCCGCAGTGTGGAAAATTTTGATTTTTCCTAAATTCAGCATGTGTAAATTTGAATAATATAATAATTGTGTATTAAAATGTGATGCTGATTTGACCCTTCGAGAAATTTCGAGTGAGGAGGGATGTGGAACAGCTACAGAGGGGACAGGAGGTCGCCATAGTGAAGCTGAATGTGTGAACACTGGTCTGTTAATTGTGTAATGTAATCAGGCGTCATCGAAGTTCAGTTGGTGTATATCGAACTCGATCCATAATTTAGAAATTGCTGACTCGTTCCCGCTGAAGAATTGGATAGTGTGGAAAACCCTAACAATTCGGCTACAAGGATGGAACAATAGGGGACTCCGATTCTTCAAGCAGCACACCTTAGCTAAGTGACGCTTACCTATAATGTATAGTAGTTTTGAGTTGGACATCATAAACTCTAGCTATTAGGGTTGCATTAGGGTGTGTTACACATAAAATGTGTGATCCAGTAATTAAATGGTAAGTGGTAATATGATTTTTTTCTAATAACACCATTGTATTCTATGTATTGTACTATACTAGTTATATTCTATGTTCCCAGCAAGTAAACCAAAATATACAGTCCACACAATTTTAATTTACCAGAGTAGCTGGTTTTAATATTGTAATTATTAATTTAATGTCAAGTCTAGCTTTTTGAGAGAGTAGTTGTGGAAAATATTGGGTATTTTCCCGAAAGGTTATACTCGATAGCCTTTCTAATGTGAATATTCTTAATGTGTGGCTGTTGGTTCGTAGAATCGAGGTGAACGATGGGAGGGCTCTGGATATAATGGAGATGGAAATCGGCGTTTACTACGACCAAATCGCGGTTAATGGTCTCTCTTCACAATAGTGAATGTTGTGAATATTCGCTGGGCATTATGTGGGACATTAAGTCCAAGAAACTATAATAATAGAGTGATAATGTGTTAAACAGTGAGCGACGCCGTCATGGCGGTGTTGATGGCGGAAATGTACGTCGATTCGATCAACTTCTAACGAGAGTAAATTAATGGGACAATAAACCGACGTGTGAATAGTGTGTAAAGTGTTGCGTATTAACTCTAATGAAGGGGTATAGTGAGAGGATATGAATCACTACCCCGACCAACCACGTTAAATAACGCCCGGTCTCGTGGGCGTAAGACAGTTCAAGGGATCACTCTTCTCTTGACTCATCGGGACAACCACCATCATCATCGTCTTGCCGGAAGAATAATCTACTGAGCAGGACCACGAGATCCGTCGAAGAATAGCGACAAGAATGTTGTTTCTTCCCCACTGTAAGTACTCTTATTGTCTTAGCAACCGTCTGGCCAGTAGGTATGTTGGGATAATTTGGGTTTACGGTGGGAATGATAATGACGGGATCTTCAAGTGAACAGCAATGGCATGGATAAAGGGTGAGTGATATTAAGTTGTACTCTTTCCTCCTTCTTCCCAATCAGTCAGACCTCAACCTATACAGTCCACAAAATTTAACAATACCGTAACCATTGGTGTTACTCATTCTTAATAAACTGGTCAAGGATAGATGTGGATTTAGAGTGAGAATATCGAAGGGTCCCCTTAAATGTGACCAGGAGTGGGGCAAGTTTTCTCACACGCCTCAACGGGGGTAACCGCGGTAAAATTATACTAGTCGGTCCACTCCCCGGGAGATTATTTTGTTGTAAGTGGCGGTGAAGCCCAGACAGGTAATCTCTTAATTCCCCACATCGCCCGTTGGTCCTTCGAACCGGAGGTGATTAGTGAATTAATCATTATTGAATTAATTATTTAATAATTAAGTGACTGATTGTAGAAAGTGAGTATAGCGTACACAGATTAATTAATTGTGGGGTGAATTGTAATAATTAGTCCAATTAATTACTAGCCCAGGCGTGGCTACGATTTGTGCAAGAGTAAGGTTTGATAATCACCTTTATAAACAATTTATTTAATTTGTGACATCAGTGGTTATTAATCCTATAACCATGGCTGGACCCGATGAAGCTGCTGGGAGTGTCAAGCCCAGGGATCTTAAAGCAAAGAAAGCCTCGTTACAAGCTCGTAAGGGTCATGTTACAAAGGCACTCAATAAGTGCATGGAGTTCATGGATCAAGATACAGTGGACCCCGATGAATTAAAATTGTATTTAGACTCCTTAGATAGTAAATATGAGTCATACAAGTTGTGGTTTAAGGAATATGAAAAGGACCTTATGGAGAATTGTACAGATAATGAGGAAATAGAAACACTGTTTGAGCAATATTATGAAGTGGAGGAACATATTCTGTCCTGTAAAACTAGGGCTTTGCACAGTGCAAAGAGAGTAGATAACTTAGTGGGCCAGCCTCGCACAGTAAATAAGATGTCCCTCCCCAAACTCCCAGAGGTACAATTGCTGTCGTTCCAGCCAGGAGACAGCTGGGAGGAATTTTGGTCCATTTTTAAGGCAATGGTACATGATAGGAATGATCTTGAACTTGTTAATAAGTTGATTTATTTAAAGGGACAATTGAGGGGAGATGCCCTCATTCTCGTTCAGGCCTTCCCCAATATAAACGACTCTTATACAGAAGCTGTTAGTCTGTTAAAGAGTACCTATGGTAATACGGAACAGCGTAGACTGGATCTAATAACTGAGCTGGTTAAATTGAAAACTCCAGAGCACAACTATAAAAGCTTGCAACAATTTCGGATTAAACTAGAGAGCACCCTCAAAATCTTGAGTAATAAACATAATCTGGAGGCATCAGATTGGTTATTGAGTGGGATGATACAACCTCAATTGAACCATAAGACGATAGAGTGGTTGTCTAACAAGTATCATAAAGGTTACTTTGGGTTGGAGGAAATAAGGTTAGGTTTGCAAGAATTAATTGTTCAGTTGCAAACTAGCCAGCCCCCCACCTTCAAGAATACCGGTCATAGTGACGTCGAGTCATCAACTAAGTTCCACAAAGGGAAAAATTATCCCAATGGTAATAGTTACAACCCGACCACTAAAAAGGGTTATGTTGGCACATATCAAGTGACAGGGACCAGTAATAGTGGTTCGTCACAACAAGACAGAAAGAATAAACACCCCAATAAGGGTAACCCGGGGGGTAAGCTGTCGAGCCAAGAGAAGAGAGATTGTCTCTTCTGTTACGAAACCCATCTCTCTAAACTCTCCGTTATCTATAATTCTTGGGATGCGAAAGTGAAGAGATTGGAGGAGCTAGACCGGTGTATTCGATGTCTTGGTAATCATAATGTGAGGGATTGCCAGACCAAACTGAATACTTGTCACCAATGCAATAATGGCAGGCACCACATAGTGATGTGTAAGAGTGGGTGTAATCCTAGTAATGGTAAGGATAATCTCCCCGACACTACAGTGGCGCACGTAAAACTTGCAGCTAACGTTCGTAATGGTTTAGCTGAAGTAGCACTACCTGTGTTGGACATGACAGTTAAAGGTAAATGGCGTAAATCCAAGACCGTAACAGCGTTGTTAGATCAGGGATCACAACATACTTTCATAAAGCGCAGTTGCCTTAATGGGATGAAAGTACGAAGGGGGGATCCTACCACATTAAAATTGTCGGGTTTTCTCTCAGATAAAAGGGCCCAGTCATATGACACGGTTTATATAAACGTCGGTCTGGGCAGAGAGAAGACCCAAGTTAATGCAGTAGTCGTGGATAGACTACCGGAGATCTCCACTGTGGGTCTTAATGCCACCACGCAGAGACTCTCACAGAATAATGTGAAACTGGCACCCTCAGTAGTCAATAATGACTCTGTGGGACCAATAAGAGTATTAATAGGCAGCGACTATTATGCAGCCTTTGTGAAGGGCATGACGAAGAGGTGCGGAGTCACTCTTCTCAACACTAGTGCAGGCCATGTAATTTATGGCAGGCTTCCTCGCAGTAATGAATGACTGGAGGAAGCCGTAAATGCAGTCACTGTGTGTCTTACTCATGAAACGTCACCCCAGTGTACATATTCTTCAATAGAGAATGCTGTTGAACCAGTGCACAAATTGTGGGAACTGGACAGTATTGGGATTAATGTAAATGAAGAAAGTCCAGATGATTCCTTCACTCAGGAACAATACCTGAAGGATGTTAAATTCGAGTCTGGACAATACTGGGTGCGACTCCCATGGAAGCTAAACCATCCGGAACTACCCACTAATTACCGGATGGCGTATGGTCAGTTAAAGGCCCAGCTCCACGAATTGAGTAAGACACCAGAATTGTTGACTGCTTATAATGGGATCATTAATGAACAGTTAATTAACCAGTTCATTGAGGAGGTACCCCCTGAGCAAGCCAATATTCATGGCCACTACTTACCTCATCACGGAGTGAAGAAGGATTCGAAAACCACTCCTTTGAGGATCATGTTTAATTGTAGTGCCAGGGGTGATAAAAATGTACCTAGTTTGAATGATTGTTTAATGACAGGTCCGTCGCTGACGGAGAAATTGATATGGAGCTACTCTCAAACCTCATTACCTGTCACTTCCCCAGGCACTGTATGTTGCTAACACATTTGGTTTTTCTCTTATGAAAATAATGTAGGGATTGAAAAAAAAATGAAATTCCTTGCAGTTTCTACTTTTTCATACGAGTTTCAACCAATATTATGATGATTTATGAAAATTTTCTGGCCGTGTGCCGACAATTTTTACCAGTTAAGGCAATTTCCTGAGATCTTATGAGAAGTTCCATGACAAGACAACCAATTTTGGGGGGATTTAACCCCCGAATATCTTCAAATCTCATCAAATTTGGCATTGAATATTCTCATATACTCTTAACTCGACTCTATAATTCTTAGCTCAGCCAGATTTACAAGTCAAGTTACAACTTTGGTCTCCTTACACTTTCTATAGTTATCTCTTGAGTTTATTCATTGCATCCCTGCTTTTCAAAGGATTATTATTATCATGGGGGAGCGCCAAACCCATAGAGATTATACAGTGCCTGTGGAGAGGATGGAAGGTATTCAGGCTCAATTCAGGGAACTGGAGCACAGATCCAATTCCCTAGATCAAGAGCCCCCACACCAGCGTCAAGGATATTGTGGCATTCGCTGCGCCAACTCACTCTGTCTGACTTTTTTGGGTTATCCTAGGTTCTCTACACATATGCTGCTATGTATGATAATGTATGTAAATGTATTTGTGTATACCTGAATAAACTTACTTACTTACTAACTAGTGGCGGCGTTCTGAAGCTCGCTCGTTATTATTATAATAGGGAAGCGCTAAACCCGTAGGATTATACAGCTCCTGTGGGGGGGGGGAGGGGATGGAAGGTATTCAGGCTTAATTTAGGGAACTAGAGCACAGATCCAATTCCCTAGATCGAGAGCCCCTCACCAGCATCAAGGAACCTCCCTTGAGGGGGAAGCTCACTATAACTCAGAGCAAAAAATCGACCGAGCAATGGTTCGTATCTCGAAAAACTCATATGTTGAGGCACTCGTAAGTCGAGGTTCCACTATATATATATATATATATATATATATATATATATATATATATATATATATATATATATATATCTTATAAACGTGCCGAATAGATAAAGTAAAACTGGTCAATTAGCAAGAACTCATTTAAAATTAAGTCCTTTCTAAAAAAATTATTTTATATATTTAAAAATATTTTTTTTTTCATTTATGTTAATGTAAATATTAGCTTCGACTTGAAGCCAAACAGGATGCCTTAAGCTGTATTGATAACTTAGTCACATAGCACACTCTTTCACAAATTATTTACGTTGATGGTTCTATTCACCAATCCACTGGTGCAGCTGGTAGTGCTGTTGTTGTCATACAGAGTGATGTCTCTCATAAAGAAATTGGGACACACATCAATAACTGGGCCTCTACCCTTCAAACAGAACTGTTTGCCATCCTCCTTGCACTTAAGTGCGTCCATGTATCTAAGATTGGTGCAGCTGGTAGTTAGTTTAAATCTTTATTATGCACCCCATACCCATCCTGTGGGCGGTAGTCAAAAGATTACAGAGGTACATAATGGGTCCAGGGACTGGGCCCCAAAGTTTTCATAGCTGAGCAAGTTACAAAGGTAATGAACTCAGGTAGATCTCGTCACAATCATGACAAGTTACAAAGGTATTTACAGATTACAGAGGTACATAATGGGTCCAAGGACTGGGCCCCAAAGTTTTGATAGCTGGAGTAAGCAAGTAAATTTATTCAGGTATACACAAATACAGTTACATAGATTATCATACATAGCAGCATATGTATAGAAAACCTAGGATAACCCAAAAAAGTCAGAGTGACTTATTTCCATTGGGGTCCAAAGGCAATGAACTCACAAGTTTCAAAAGTAATGAATCATGTAAGTAAATAAATTTACTTACGTTTATACATAGTCACAACCATGAACAAATTATAAAGTTATGAGCAATTCACTAGTCCACACCCGGTCACAACTGTAATGAGTTATTGGTGCAAAGATTAAATGTTGGAAAAGTACAGAAGACAAAGGACCCAGGAAAATAAAGAGATTAGCCGAAGAGCCAGAAACGAATATGCACAGGTAAGAAGGGAGGCTCAGCGACAATATGAAAATTATATAGCATCAAAAGTCAAGTCTGACCCGAAGCTGTTGTATAGCCACATCAGGAGGAAAACAACAGTAAAGGACCAGGTAATCAGGCTGAGGAAGGAAGGTGGGGAGTTCACAAGAAACGACCAAGAGGTATGTGAGGAGCTCAACATGAGATTTAAAGAAGTATTTACACAGGAGACAGGAAGGACTCCAGGAATTCAGAATAGGGAGGTATACCAACAAGTGCTGGATGAAATACACACAACCGAGGAGGAGGTGAAGAAGCTGCTATGTGAACATTTCTCCGTGGGTCCTTAGAGAGGGAGCAGAGATGTTGTGTGTGCCACTAACACAAATCTTCAACACATCCATTGAAACTGGGCAACTACCTGAGGCGTGGAAGATGGCAAATGTAGTCCCAATTTCTAAGAAAGGAGACAGACACGAGGCATTAAACTACAGACCTGTGTCGCTGACGTGTTTAGTATGCAAAGTCATGGAGAAGATCATCAGGAGGAGAGTGGTGGAGCACCTAGAAAGACACAAGCTTATAAACGACAACCAGCACGGTTTCAGGGAAGGAAAATCCTGTGTCACAAACCTACTGGAGTTTTATGACAAGGTAACAGAAGTAAGACACGAGAGAGAGGGTGGATAGACTGCATTTTTTGACTGCAAGAAGGCGTTCGACACAGTTCCTCACAAGAGGTTAATGCAAAAGCTAGAGGATCAGGCACACGTAACAGGAAAAGCACTGCAATGGATCAGAGAATATCTGACAGGGAGGCAACAACGAGTCATGGTACGTGATGAGGTGTCAGAGTGGGCACCTGTGACGAGTGGAGTTCCACAAGGGTCAGTCCTAGGACCTGTACTGTTTTTGGTATATGTGAATGACATAACGGAAGGGATAGACTCAGAAGTGTCCCTGTTTGCAGATGATGTGAAGTTAATGAGAAAAATCAAATCAGTCGAGGATCAGGTAGGACTACAAAGAGACCTGGACAGGCTACAAGCCTGGTCCAATAACTGGCTCCTTGAATTTAACCCTGCCAAATGTAAAGTCATGAATATCGGAGAAGGGCAAAGAAGACCGCAGACAGAGTATAGTCTAGGTGGCCAAAGACTGCAAACCTCACTCAAAGAAAAAGATCTTGGGGTGAGTATAATACCGAGCACATCTCCTTAGGCACACATCAATCAGATAACTGCTGCAGCATATGGGCGGCTGGCAAACCTAAGAATAGCGTTCCAATACCTCACTAAGGAATCATTCAAGACTCTGTACACCATATACGTCAGGCCCATATTGGAGTATGCAGCACCAGTTTGGAACCCACACCTGGTCAAGCACGTCAAGAAATTAGAGAAAGTGCAAAGGTTTGCAACAAGACTAGTCCCAGAGCTAAGG